>JAYMTP010008463.1:0-10026 GCA_036897365.1 Geranium brycei
GGAGGAGTGGCCTCGCTGGTCGTGCTCTCTCCGGTGACAAAATCTTTACCTATTTTTTGTTATTCTTCCTTTTTGTGTTATCGCAAATAAGTTTTCAGAGTCAAAACTGTGATTTGTAACAACAGAATGTCAAGCAAATGAACTAGGGTTTGAAACTAAAATGGTATGGGAAATGAACTCATTTCCTGCAATTACAGTCTGATATGACATGCGTATTCAGATTCAAACTTGTTCAGAATTGGTTATGGAGGAGCAGGTAAGGGTCAGTATTAAATATTTATCCCTCTCTCACACACATTATTGAGAGCTCTCTTCTCTCTATATAAATCAATCACCATGACTTCTTCCCTTTCTTGATGTCCAGATGTTATGCTATGCATACATGTTTTGTTATCCTTTCTTTTCTTTTCCTCTTTCATGGTAATATTTATCATGTTTCAAAGACAAAGATACACAGTTGATTATTCATTCATGCAGCAAGATCTAGCTTGGTGTGGCTCTCTATACCTAAGTAGGTCTTGCTCAGCAGCCTCATTCACTCCTTCCTCTTACTTTTTGGGGAAACACCATCAACAGTTCAACTACTAAAAATATATGAGTCATTTGTGGACCGTGTAAATGAATAATTATGCTCAAATCATAGATCGGTATTTATTTTCACCGTATCTCTTGCTAACACCTTGAAAAATAATAATATAAGACGAGCATCTAATCTAACCTCGCACAGTTGGAGCATTCCACAAGAGTTAGTCTTACAGAGCTTCCAACAAGAGTTTCTCTGTGAGGGCTTTAGGAAGTCCCATCACAGTATCAGTTGAACCCACCTGCAAGCATACACATTGAAGCTTCAAAACATAAATCCGAGGTACGCTCTTAATTATATAATATTGAATTTAAATAGGATATTTAAAACAGGATTCGGGTTTCAATCTTAACTACGTCTTCTAGAGAGAGAGAACTAACCACTGAATCAACAAAGGGCAATGTCAAAGGATGCTCGAGCATCAGACCTCCGGCAACCTTGAATGGTATCCCCTCGTCGATCTGATAATAATTCACAGCCCACAAGGTTGGCATAAACAATATTTAGCATTGAGAACAGGCCAGAAAAATGAATGACTAAAGGGGGTCTATCATGTTCACAAGTTTTACCAGCTTATCGATGACTTCATGCGGTATGTCGTGGAAATAAACCTGTATCAAGAGACCAAATACCATTTTAACATACATATCAGATAGCTACTTCTCCTAACTTCCAAAGAACAAGGAAGTAGAAAGGATTCCATAAGTCGTAGAAGCATAATTATTCGTCGAAAGGCCCGTGAATAAAAGGAGGTGATCAGATGCGTATTTAGAGACATCGTCAATTTTAACTTCCTCTCTTCATACCATACGAGCCGATATACATGGCATAATAACATGGTGCCTACGAATTCCTACTGTTTTTCCAAGTAGCAAGCCAAAGAGTAAATAAGTAATCTCAATGTTCTCTTGAAATGCAATTCGAACAGCGTATGTGCATTACAAAAGTTTGAACAGGAAAATTAACCCGGTAACTTATACAGTAAATCTCATCAACGAGAGAGTTACACATGGTGCCCAGGAATTACTATCTCAATGTTTTCTTAAAATGCAATTCAAACTATGTATGATTATAAAATGATTAACCAGGAAAACCTGGTAACTTATACAGTAAATTTAATCAACGAGGGAGTTATTTAACTGTTATGTAAGCATCCAAACAATATAGAAAGTTTGTTACATAATAGTACCTCTGCCTTGTCCCAACCTCCTTTTTGTGTTCCTGTCTTTAGATTGGTAACAAGCACAGACCCAACCACTGCTGCATGACCACCAGAATAGCCTGCAAAAAATATTGGCATGAATACCAAATCAAGCTCATTATTGTACGTAATAGGGAAATAGTGATACTGAAGCCCAATAAGAAAACCTATGATAAATTCCCGTGCTTCTTCTTCGCTTGTAGGTTTCTCCCTGATGATTCCTTGGTACACCACAACCTTCAAATTAATTAAATGTGGTAGTAAGTATAACCTTACAAGGGGATACCATCTAGGCATCCAAGAGAAAAAGAAGCTATATATATGTTTGCAATATGTCCATGAGAAGCACATACGAGAAACTTATCAGCATCACCATCTTCTATGAACGTCTATTACAAACAATAGATATGTTACATGGAATATTTTACAAACTAATGATGTCCCATGAATGGTTACAACTTAAAAGCCAGCAAAAAATATGGCTTTAGTTCAGCGTTAAGAACAAGACTCATGGATATATATGTGGTTTTGTTGGTCATTTGTAGAGAGATTTAAAAACAGGACTACCCATTAAAGATTCTAAGTGAGTAATATTTTCTCAAATGGAATGCTAAAAAACAGTCAAGTATACCGTGTCGGCAGTAATCAACAATGTAGGACATGCATCCTCCAACTCCAGCTCCCCTGCTGCTCGAAGCCTTGATATGATGGCATCTGCCTACGGAAAAAAACCAAGGTAAAATACCATAATATTTACTTTACCAAGATAACAAGTGAAAAGGAATACATTTTTGAGCATAATAAGAAAATATAGTTAAAGGGTCTATAGCTATAAGCCTATATGTAAAACTGGACATAAACTTCTGGAGACGGGGGAGGGCAAACAAATGATATCCAGTAATGTTACGGGGGAAAACAAGGAAAATGAAACAGAAGCTTCAGCATCTTGTAATCAAGATTAAAAATCTATGTAAGCAAATAAACAGCCTTACTTTATAAAGTTAACTTCATTCAAGTACTTTCTGCTAGGCTCACCCCATTTCTACAGCAGAAGAGCTAGATGCAAATATCCAGATTGATTCTATAATTTGTGACCTTCACCCACCAAGAATCACATTTTGCATGAAATAAATGCAGAAAAGAAAGTTGAATGGTACTTTATTCTAATCCTCAAACCATCGCAAATAAAGACCTCTATTTTTCTTGTTTGTCACTATGGACAAAAGGCGACACCATGCCATATACATTACATTGTTCCATGTTTTGTACGAAAATTAAGATTTCCAGGAAGACAAATATGCAAAAAAAAAAAATACAAGAACAAAGTAAGCGGTGACCAGCTGCATTATGCAAATACATCACATCGCCTAGGAAAATTAGGAGATACAGCAAAAGACGAGAACCTACCTTAGCCTCGGCTAGAGCAACTACCAAGTCTTCTGGCCTTTCCTTTCTAATGCCCTTCTCATCTATATCTGCAGTCTAAGTCATAACCCCATAAATTTGCCTATCTCCATTGTCAACAAACAACAAAATACAAAAAAATACCCATGAATGTGTAACAGCATACCACAATTGTGAACTCATAGCCCATCTCAGACAGAATTTGCTTTCGAGCCATGGATTGCGAGCCCAATATAATCTGTCACCCAAAATTGCATCCAACCATCACAACTCAAACATTTTAGCATTACAAAAGAAATCCAAAACCCAGCAATCTCCTCCCCAAAAGGAGGCATTTTCCCTACCCAGCAATCTCCTCCCCAGAGCATGCAATTTAATTTGAACTCGGAACCTCAATAGCATAGTTTCAAATTTTAATTTGTAAATTTGCAGGACGAACAACCAAGCAGCAAAGAACGTGAGAGGTTTACGCAGGGAAGGAACAGACCTTGAAAGAGGAAGGTGGAGCGCTTGGAGCCATTGATGTGGCTTTCTGGAGCTTCGCTTTCTCGGGAAGAGATGTGGTTCGTATACAGTGGAGAAGATGCGCGCCTATTCTATTCCTATATAGCAGGAGTTTATCGGTACAGAATATCCTTCAACACTGCCAGTACGACTGGGATATTTTCACTTAATTACAGGTAGCTTATTTATATATATACACAAAATTTCGTCACTAACCTTGTTAGTTTCGTCCTTTTTCTAACCTACCCATATCATTTTTCGTGCCTACTGCTTCTATTTTTGGGTTTCGGTTCTGTGGAGTCTTCTGGCGAAGGGACTGTCAGGTTACCGTTCTACGTGGCGCCGGAGGTGGTCGTTTTGGTGTACTTGCGTGCTTTTCGGCGACTGAGGAGTTGGTTGTTTCGTCCGTCCCTGTGGCGTGTGAGTTGCGAAGTCCGACCATGTGGAGAGTGTCCCGTTCAATAGTTGTAGGCGGTTATTGGTAGTTATTGGAGGTTATCGGTGGTTATTTGGTGGTTATTTACATTGCCGGGTTCTTTGTTTAGACGTGTTGACCAAGGTACATTGATGGTACATTGATATGCTCGCGTTCTATCGGTGCCGCACGAGATTTCTCCAACCATCAGAGGTGGAGGCCGTGGGCCTACGTGTTAATATCAAGTGGTATCTTATTAAGAGTTGGTTCAGTACTACTCTTGTTTCTGTTTGCAAAAGGTTTGTTGCTTATATAATTAAGCAATACCTGAATTAGGATCGTTTTACAGGAAATTTTTATAATTGTATCATCGTGTTATCGACTAATTACTTTTTCTGTATGATTTGTTCGCTCCTATTTATGTTATTCTGGAAATTAGGTTCGGGTCTGTCTCACCTATCCTTATTATGTTGTATCGTCCCTTATTCATATAATAAAGTTTTGTGATTTCAAAAAAAATAATAAAATAAAATAAATAAAAGCTATTTAAAAGAATATTATTAGTTTGGTAATTTCTAATATTCATACCTTCAAAAAGAATGACAAAACGAATGCTTAAATATAAATCAATTAAGATTTTATAATTTTAAGATGATTCTGATTCATAGTTTAATACAAATTTAATAATAATGGAACAACTTTTAATATTAATATTACTAATTTGGTGTAATTTATTTATAAAACATGATTTGGCGTACTAGTTTGTATGTGAATTGTGATCACTACTACTCCAGAAATAGACTTCTTTTTCTTTAATAGTTTGGTATTTCTTTATTAGTTTTGATCTCTATTTTACCATGATACATTGATTAGTAGCTTTTCACATGTTCTTCTAGATTTGGATTTTATTGACTCGATCGTTTATTTTGAAATTTTGTAACATAATAATTGATCTAACTCTTTTTATTATGATTTTTCGGATTATGGCCCCTGGTTATCGTCATAAAGGAGTAATTAAATCTTTCTTCAAATATAATTAGGTTGTGGAACCGTGCGATGCGCGGTGCTTTTTGTAACACCTTACGAAATAATTAAAATGCAAAATTTTAAAGAGGACAAAGAAAACAACGAAAGTCGCAAAACAAAATTTGAGTCGTTGTCATCTATTTTATGAGAAACCAAACAGATCAAACATAGAACAAAAAAGAAATAGAATTAACGTTCGTCGAAGTTGAGCAAAGATCCGGAAACAAAAGAAAATGAAGTTGGAAAAGATCACCTGAACAGAAAATGTAGTTTTGGACCTTACTCATAGATTGTGATAGGGAGAGTGTCGTGTAGATGAACCTCCATCATTTCTCAATCCTCTCAAAATCAACATGGTAAATTAGATTGTATAATAAAATGCATCAAAAAATCATCGAAATCTAATGACCGAGACAAATAAAAACATAGATCGTTTTATTTAGTTAATAAATTGTATCTTAAATAGAGATATGTGACTAACATGTATTGAAATTAGTTTAAGAAAAGAACTGTGACCCAACAAAAATTCTAATTAATACTAAATTTGATTGTTATTATCATTAGCTATTCAAATTACTTTAGGAAAAGAATTGTAATACATCAAAATCTTAATCTATATTAAACGTACTTGTTCTTATAAATTTAATTAAGTTTTCAAATTAGTGTAGGAAAAGAATTGTACTACAACAAAATCTTAATTTATATTAAATTTATTTGTTATTATCATTTTAATTTATTAATCAAAATTTAATTTACATAAAAAATGAAATTAACAAATGATTTAAATCTTAAATTCTAGAAAATAGAACAATACTTATTATAGTGAAAAAGGGATGTCATTAAATTTGTTTATTATTATCATTTTAATTTATTAATCCAAATTTAATTCACGTAAACAAATGAATTAACGAATAATTTAAATATTAAACTCTAAAAAATAGAACACTACCTATTCTGGTGAAAAAGGAAGTCACGTGTACATGTGAGGATTTTCCTTTTATATATATATATAGATTATAAGATTAATCAAATAATAAAATAACAAAGTGAATTCGATTTGATTTCGACAAATTAATCTATCAGTTATTATGCTCGTCGTTCTCAGGGTGGTTATTGTAATAAATTTGCGGAGAGTCTCAACTCATTCGAGGTGGAGGCCGCGAGGTTGCAAGAGGCATACCGTTGCGCTATCTTTTATTTTACTCGTTGTTATTGTAACAATTCCATGGCTCGTGAATTAGCCATGTTTGATTTAACTAACAGTAGTTGGAATCATGGTGCGAGGTCTGTCCCACTATCTGGTGCTTTAACTGTTCAATGTGATGCCGAGTTAATTTGTTTTATAATTTAATAATATGTCATGTTTTCCCTATAAAAAAAAATGCACACCCCAAATACAACAACATCAACAAATTAAATAACTCCTCCAAATAATACAACATCAGTAATTTATTAATATGCAAAACAAAATTAAACTTGTCAATTATCCATTAATCCTCTCGGATCTGCTTAAAAGTTCTCTTTATGAAAATCGAACTTTGTGGATGTCTTCTGTGAAAAATCTGATGCCAAATGCTTCAGTTCCTTTATCAGTGTCGGCATTCCACAATAAAACACCCATGCACTCCATATATTAATTAAACTGAATATATATATACACACATGGGCACATTCCGCTACAAACAGTTGTAGAACGTCCGGACATTAAACAACCGTTGGATCAATACAGATCTGAACGCGCATTGTCTCAGCGTGCGACACGTGGCAGCAGTTATCTACAACGCACACTTAAAGGTTCTACCGGTCCATCACGTTCTACAACTTTGCACAACAAATTATACATGGTTTTACAAGTTTGCACTACATGTTCTGCAATTCGGACGTTTGGACATCCACATTTGGTTTGTATCGCATTTCTTCTCTATATACACATTCCTATATTCTAGAAGTATTTATATGATATACGAACTACTCCAACACGCACAAACACATTTGTTACGGTTTCATTAACAAGACTATAGGCCCCAACTATAGGTCATTTCCACTTAGCTACACCCAACTAAGATTTGGGTCATTGAGACACACTCAAGTTTCATAAATTCCTATAAGTTAAGTTTTTGGATGGAAAATGTTAACTTTGAAAGTGAAAAGATGAAAATGTCATTGGGTAAAATATAATTTTAAGATCTGAATAATCTAATTTTGTAATAAAAATTGAAAAACCAATTTTAAATCTAAAATTATATTTTTAGTCAAAAGGCATTTTAATTTTTTTACTTTAAAACTTAACATTTTCCATCAAAAAAATTTTAATAAATGAGAATTTACAAAACTTGAGTTTAGCTTGATGACCCAAATTTTAGTTAAAGTAGCCAAGTAGAAATGACGTATACATAGTTGGAGATAATTATATGTACTTTTCCCTAAAACATTAAAACTTGTTGTATTTAAAAGACCCAGAACCTAATCAGATTTAGTTATAGTGAAAATTTTGTATAATTGGAAATAGCTATCTGTCTGTTAGTTAAAAGAAAAGAAAGCAACGTACCGACTGTGGTATCGGCATGGCGACCGGCGATCCTCTTGTAGACTTTCCGCCAGACGGGCTTGGCGAAATGTGATTTAACCCTAGTCCGTGCCGTTCTTTGCACAATAAATCGTCTGCAACATGGTGACAAGTGCTGACCTGGCGTCGCCTTCCTCGTACACGCTCGAGCAATGATTGTGCATCTCTATCACCCTCTTCCTGTCCACCTCGGCAACCTCGTCGATGACCTCCTTAAACCAGTCGAACGCCCCTTGCTCCGGCGCCACCCAATAGAAATATGCCTTTTTGGTCTTGAAAGATTTATTATTATTACTACTACTTTTTTAGGTGTGTGTGGTGACGTGGCGTTTTCTAGGGCTTGGCCTAGCTCTTCGTCGGTCGTGTTTGTGTTGTGGACTATGTCCTTGATGATGCTGATCATAGGTGTGGCTCCGATTCCAAGTCCGATGAGCAATACGATGTCGTAGTCGGTGTAGTCTTGCGCCGGCGCGCCGTACGCGCCGTCTATTAGTATCTTTGGGAGGCTGTGTACGTAGAAAACATTATGTTCAATAATAATTCGGTTTTAATTATAATTTTGAACTTGATTTGATCAGGTTCTTGAAAATTAGAATCGCAGTCAAATCGGCAAGAACCAAACCGGTGGTACTAGACATAACATTTTATTTGCAAATATTACATTTCGATTAAATTGTAATATTTAAAGCATGCGGCCGGTTTTTGTTATTATTTTCAATATTAGCAAACTGCAGGTTTCGGTTTTGAACGTGTATGTATACTAATCATGACTATATGCATAGTTTACAATTTAGTATTACATACATGTTTTAAAATTTTGTAATTAGTCCGAAAAAATTCCTAGACGCATGTATGCCTAATTTGGTTCATAAATCGAGCTCAAAATAAAAATTCAAAGCCAACTGATTCGATTCGATGAGAACTGAGAAAGCCCCATATGTGGTCGTGATATACAATAAATAACCAGCCCCATATCTAACATATTAAATAATTATTACCTAGTATTGTTTCCATCGGCCCGACGAAGTCCACTCTGGCCGTCGGCCGGTGGATGACACACGGCGGCGAAGACCTTCTGGATCTGGCGGGTCCAATCTCCAAGTCCTCTAATGTGAACACTGAGGTGCTCCTCTGCCGGAGATGATGTTATGGAAAATGGGTGCCTGCATGTGTTAATATTTGGAAAAACTTCAGATGACTACACTTACAATTAAGTGATTTTCACTTATCTACACTTAAAAAATTCATCACATAAATACTCTAGAATTGTAAATTTCCGACAGTTATTATTTTCATTTACTTCAACTAAAAATGATTTATTTTCATTTTTAGTTTCGTTGAAAAGACTAAAATACTCTCAAATTTATTTTAATTTTCAAACTTTGTACGTACCATTCGAAGGGCGAAACGGCAGGGCAATTGAGGAACATGTATTGTCCACTCTTATATTTGAAGCCTTGTGGCTTCGACATTTGAAGCGTCAACACATTTCCTTGGTACAATATCGCCGTCTGTACCGTTACAGTTTTTATGCCCGACCTCAATGCTCTTGTCAGCCTCTCGCACGGTACAACGTTATTGGCACCGCAATGTACATCCATGTCTGTTCCCAAGAAACATATATACACACACAATTATTTTTTTATTTTTTGAAACCTAAACTACTCAACTCAAAACCCACCCAACAAACTCACCCCAACCTATACAGTAATCTAGTCCTGAGCTGATAGTAGGTTTGGTGTTGTCAAATCAGTGACATCAAGTCTCTATGTCTGGTGGGATTCGGAATGTGTTCCAAAACATGGAATACATGTTTTTCGTACACTTAAAAGTATTATGTCAAAATAAATGTTTTCGATAAAAAGTATTATTATAATGGGGGCGGGCGATTTTTCCACCAGATCGAAAGGCGGAAATCGTCATGAAAATCAGGTCGGAAACATCATATCCATGGTAAACAAAATACAATTGATATCAAGTTGTTTACATCATATCCATGTAAACTTCCCAGTGACTGTAATAAACTTATATATCCATCACTTTTCATTTGATATGATTTTCATCATATCAAGACGACCTGATTTGTTTACATTTGATATGAGTTTGATATATAAGTTGTTTACATCATATCCATGTATTTTGTTTATTACAGTAAGCTTTAATTTGGCTTGATTTGGTCAACTAGTCTGTTTTAATGAAAATAGTAAATTATACATAAATTTATTGAATAAAAAATTTATATGATTATTCAGTCCTTGTATGTTATCACAAAAATACAAGCCGACCACCTTATCCCGGAGGGAGGATATGGATACCTGTCATTTGCC
>JAYMTP010008464.1:0-10024 GCA_036897365.1 Geranium brycei
TTACAATCGGGGACCCTCGTAACAGTTTGGGATCTCGTTACATATTTCCCTTAAGATCGGTACACACATGAGTACAGTCTGGTGTAAACCTAGTATAAAAACGTATACATACGGTAGAAACAGATTGTGAAATGGTATAAACATGTAAACCTAGTATAAAAACGTATACATACGGTAGAAACAGATTGTGAAATGGTATAAACATATTAGATATAGTATAAACACAGAATGAACATGGTGTAAATTCGTTCACACGTGTCACGCACTGATATAATCTCACCAGATAGACGGCCCCCAACCAGTTCGAACGTTTCACATTCTAACCTGGTTCGCACTCGAATGCATCCCTATTAGTGTGTTATATATTAGGATTAACTTTTTCCTGCAAGAAAATCTTCTTCCCGGAAACAGAGAATCTCTGGTTATATAGGACATATAAACGTGAAGTGTGCTTACCATATCAATATTATATATATGGTATCATTTCTCATCCATTTGTCAACTTATTAAGCATGGACATGTTAATGGCATAAATTGATGCGTGGATCCCCATCCTCATGTCTCTGGACAGCACTGGGTAGCTACTTGCAGAAATCAAAGGGAAAAGGAATCCATAAACTTGAGTGTGAGTTGATAGCCAATTTAATTAAAAGGCAGATTCTCACACATACAGCATCAAACAAGATAAAACATCAACTTGCCTTCATTGCAATGCTTACTCTCATTTCACCCTCCTTTTCTCTTGATAAAGATAAGGGAGGTTCTTCTATCTAAATTTCGCTTTCGATTATAACAAACCTTTTATTACACATATATTGCATTCTTGATCAATTATTTATCATCTATTTGTTGCTACAGTATCACCATTTTTTTTGGAGCTTGAAAACCTTCCTTAAGAGAATAGTTTTTCACCACTTCAAATGTGTTAGGAATTCTCTATAAAATTTAGGCTCTCCTTTTGATCACTATTTGGTGATTTTAAGACTTTAAAATCTTATTCACTTCAAATATAGGCAATATTATTGTAATGTTGTTCCCCACTTAGACCATTTAGGAAATAAATTGAAAAATAAAAAAGAATAAATAATAAGGATTAAATTGATGGTGATATATTCCTACTATTGTGACAGTAATGCCTTCCAGAAGTTCTTGGATTTTTGTCTCTTATACAGTCACAGTATCATTTTGTTAATTTAACTATAAGTGTTAAGTTTAAAAAGTTATTGCTGATCAAACAAAAAAAAATACATTTCAAACTATCACATTAATCCTCTAAAAATTGAAGTATATTAAGTATAAGCTCATTACATTTATTTTCTAACTTTAATTTAATGCACGTGTGTGTACACATTATTACATCACCGAAATAGAAAATTTATCGACATAATTCAAATGCACTATGGACCATCCTACGTCCCAATGCTGACCTCCATATCCTAAACTCATATTATTATCATATTCGAAAGAGAAATAAAATAAAAATTATTTGAAAAATTAACGGTTTCATCTGAACTCGAGCTTGATTGCGTAAATATAAAGTGAAGTGATCACCATCTTCTGTTGTTAACGTTAACATTCTCTCCATACTCGAGGAGCTCTTCCAGCACTCTGTTGTCGAGGTACTCGAACTCGAACACTTGCTTCTCCTCAACATTACCGTTAACATTGCTCCGTCTGGACGAGGAGGAGGAGAGAGACGGGGAGGAGTTGGAGGAGGCGCGAGCGGCGCTGCAGGTCATAGGGTACTCCTCGGGGAAGTTGACGATCGCCAGCTGCCCTCTCATGAGGTAAGCGGCTCGGTCATAGGCCCGAGCCGCCTCCTCGGCCGTGTTGAAGGTGCCGAGCCACACACGCGTGCCCTGGTTCGCCGAGTCCCTTATCTCCGCCGCGAACTTCCCCCACGGCCGCCTCCTCACTCCCCGGTACCGCACGTCCGGAACTCCCTCGTCGTTCTCGTTCATCGCCTGCCGACCTCGGGAGTCCATATATATGTAAGGCTAAGGCTTTTTAGGGTATATGTTGGTTTTGTTTGTTTTTTTGGGTTTGGTTTGTGGTGTTTTTGCATGGGAGATTTGGTGTATTTATATGGGTTATAAAAAGCATATATTTTTGGAGAATCTACGGCTATGCGACTAATTCACACGTGTCGAAAACAAAGGTTCGTCTATGGGATTGGACCCATTGCACCTGGATGGTCAAGGAGCATATATATTATATGTATGGTGGCTCTTCATGTTTATGACAAAAAGTTCTGTTTTTCTTTGTGTAATTCCTGCAAATATATATATGTGTGTTATTCTCTGGTTTTGTTTTATTAAATATGGTAACATATGTTTCTTTTGGTTTTGTTTCATATTTTTCTGTTGATTCTGAGACCATGTATGGGCTCGATAATCAATGTCACACGTGCACTTTATTTTGGCAACTACAGTATCTTCTTATTGTTTAATGAAACTTCCTAGGCGTTAACATGGAATATTTTGTGAGATTGTGTTAATATTTTTATGCATTAACCATTAAAGTGGTCAGAAGGATCTTTGTCTTTGCATGCTGTTTTGCCCGAACTTAAAATAAGTGATAACATGTGTTCTAGTTAAATCTAAGGAAAATTGTAAAAAGTCTTTTTATAATTATGTTTTTTTTACAAACTTTCTATTTATTGTATTTTTGTAAAAAAATTTCCTTACTCATGTTTATTTTTGCACTGTCTATGCAAATTCGTGAAAATTAATGAAAGTATCACTTAAGTGTTAATTCAAACGTACTTAGGGGTGGACACTTTGGCAACGGAATGGGAGACCGAATCCGAACTGAACAGAAACCAGAGAAACGAGAACCGCATGTAATGGTTTCGGTTCTAGTTCTTAAAATGGAGAACTAGGGAGTCCAGGTCGGTCCAATTCTAGACCTCATGCCCACCCCTAAACGTGTTAACTCAAACGTCCAACACTTAAGTGACACTTCCGTTAATTTTCACAGATTTACACAGATCGTACAAATTTGAACATGAGTAAGGGAGATTTTTTTGCAAAAATATAGTGAATGAAGAGTTTTTGCAAAAAAAAACAATTATAGGGAGACTTTTTGTAATTTTTCCTTATATCTATGCATGTGATCTCAAGTTCGGCAAAAAGTTGTTTTAAATCTGATGGAGATGCTGAAGATACATTGAGTCAAATATTTTTGGGAATCAGTCAGGATTAGGGCTGTTCATTTTTACCCGAGACCCGACCACCCAACCCGACTCGAACGACCCAACACCCGAAAAAATCAAAGTTTGGATGAGTATGAAAGGCCCAACCTGATGTGAAATCGGGTGATTCTCGGATGAGACATGCTCACCCGCCGAGTAACCCGACTCAACCGACAACCTAGTAAAAGGGTCCAGCCAATTATATCCCAAGTTCCATACCACCAGCCAATTACATATTTTCTCGAGCTGAAAAAAATCTTCAGCACAGTCTGACTATCATCTTTCGCATGCCAAATATGCAGCTGACTATTTATTTTTAAAATATTAGAAATAATATTGATGTATCAAATTGATATGTGCATTACAATAATTATTAAGAGCATAGCCCTTTATATATAGACTAGAAATAGCTTAAATGGGAAAATACAATAGGAAAGCTAACCCACATGTCCCTGCAAGTGCCTAAACTATATTCCCTATTTATGATAACACATTGATCTTAGGTTTAGCATATTAATCTATGACTCTAGTACATAATGGTTCTATTAGTCATAAACATCACATGGAAATGGATTAGATTCGTGATAACATATATATATATGGCGTAATATATAAGCATCGTTGAGTTGGTAAATATATGCATACTTATGCATTTGGTTGATTTTTTTATTTTGAAAGATGCATTATTTGCTTGATTTAGATCGTAAGAAAATGCCAAAATGCATGGCATCTCTCATTTGTTAATTAATGTTATATAATGAAATTGCCAATTGTTCATGAGCAGCACATATATATATATAAGATGATTCTTGGATTGAGAAGTTAGATTCTAATGCCATTAATGATCGATTTATGCTCCCAAAAAGTGAAGACGTAGACAATGGATAGGTAATGAATTGAAAGCTACGCATAAACATATATGGTGGAGGTATGGATATGAATTGAAATCATCATGTCAACATTGTGTATAAGTAGTAGTTTGGTGAAGGTGGCTACTAGGGATGTCCCCAAGATGTTGCTATTCTTAGATATTCAGGAGGAATAAGTTCACCCGAATAAATAAGTATAGAGCGACCTCACTTTTGTATATTTTGATCAAAATAGTTTAGAAACTCGGTAACTCAAATTGTTATCGAATATGGGGAAGGAGATGAATACGATACGTAAGCTGAAGTTGATAGGTGGAGGTTCAGACTGTTATTTAAAATAGTGAACATATTAACGGACGAGCGGGGTGTACGGACAGCATGGACACCCTCCGATCCATGGGCCTTAAGCCCGAAACGTACGGAATATGGAGGTCACATCCAAACAGAACCAAGTTTTGATACTATGTCAGAAGCCCAACTCACCTAAAAGTTGAAGATGATAGGTAGATGCCCAGACGGTTATTTAAGCTGGTAAACAGATTTATTACATCTTTCAGATATGGTATTCTAATTAGTATGGACCTTAAGACAATAGGCTTTCATTCATTATAATTACTAAATTTTTAGTTTTTGATGGAGTACTTCTAGACTTGATCACTCCAAACAAAAGCAAAAACCAAAGGTATAACTAGAAGAATTGTGTAAAATAAGTAAATGGATCCAGTCGAGGCATTATTTATTTATAAATATAATATTCAAAATTCTTCTGGGAGCTGAAAAAGAGTTTTTTTTAACGAAAAATGTGACGAGACCGAACAAATATTATAGAGTATGTATATCTAACACAAAAGATTATTTAGATCCCTTTTCAACTAGGCATAAAGACAATTTTTAACTTATCCTTATCCCTACCCCTTGCACTGAAGTAGATGATTCCCTATAATTTGTACAGTAAACTTTGTTAATTACAGAGGTGCTCATTTCATTTGGATCAACCAGGCTATTCTATTATAGTTTTATAATTAGTTTACTTTTTTTTACGGTAAGAAGTTGTTTTATGAAAATAAATAGGAATAAATTGCGCATCGGTACTAATATAAAAATATTAAGTAATATGAAATGACAAGTCAAAATGAGTGAATGAAACTCAAAACAAGTGGGGCAAAGCCATAAGATTAAGAATAAATAAACATGCGATCCTAATACTTGAAACTAATTGCTTAATTAAAGTCTAAATGGAAAGAATGTGGAACCGATGAAATGAACCATCATAAGTGATTCCAAATTCTTGTTGTATTTATTCTTTGAAAATCAAACATTCCATGAATGGATTTGCAGTCCACCACGCACATCAAACTGGAGCCGTCATTAATATTGATATAAAATATTAATTAAATTAGTATTCATATAATGGTCTCACTTATCACCCTAATGCAACAAGTAGCCAAAGGCATATTTATTTGAATCAACCCCGCATAACAAATAAAACATATAATATAGTTATAGATTCAGCAACGTTGTAATATCAAAACGTGAAGTAAAAGTAACTGTTTGATATTATGACCCGTATTAGAGAAAATGACACAATATTGTTAAAGACACGTCTTGCTACAGTGCATGTGAGAAAGTATGTTTAAAAAGCTCATGCACAGAAGACACTTGATGAAAAGTATATTAAATTCACATGAAAAGAATTTAAAGAAAATGGATTATATAATGAAGGGAATGAACAATTTCAATCAATAGTAAAATTTACCTTTCAGTGGTAAATTTCGACTAGGTGTATATGACTCATTCTACAATATATACTGATCCAATCAATTGTAGACGATGTTGCAAATTATACCTTACACTAAAAGTCTAATACCATGTCTAATAAATATTAAATTTTGAGTGATAGAAGAATCAATTTATCTAATTTAAGTTGCTATTTAATCAATAAATTCGATTTTCCCTAAAAAAAAAATATAGTTGGAGAATCTTGTTTGTAGTTTCTTTTGACTTTAGTCGAGCCACCAAAGATGACACAGGCCCAGGATGTGAGAAGGTCGTGTTTATAATTTATTGGTCCAATCCAAAATCGGCACATGGAGAAAATGCAGGCCCATCAAGCTGCACTATTAATGCTATGTGGGCCAGATACAGTGCACCATGGCCCATCTCCACAACGAATCAATACAATGACGATGCAAGTTCGACCTCCTTTTCCATGAAAGTAATATATTTACACGTGAATTAAAAAAAAGGAAAAAATACTTTACTCCACTTAACAATAGTCTCTCATACTTGCTACTATAGCTTTTTTTTTGCCCTAATTTATATTTTTGGACATATTAAAATTAAATCTTGTCTCAAAACACAAATCAAAATACTAAAAAAATGAAGACAGTAAAGTAAACCGTCATGACAATATGTAATAAAATGTCGTTTTTCTCTATAAATATTCTGCACTAAACTTATTTATGTTTTTATTTAATCAAATCCACGTCATGTTATCCTCGTATTCAATGTGACTTTAATCCTTTAACCGCCATATATGTGTCGAATATGAATTATATGCTCTCATGTAATTAACTTTGTTATTTTTTCAGTAGTTTAATGTCTCGAACATTCCTTTCCCAACAATGTGTACATTTATACACAAATAGCGGTGTTGTGATTGTGAACATAGACTTTCGAAAAGTTGAGGCTAGTTTGCAATGTTCTTAATGACAGGCCTCAACATTTGACTAAGAGTCCAAATAGTTTATCAATTATTATTAGAAAGCAGTTTCATTGAAATAAAAGATGGAACTAAGTTGTCTTTTTCCAAACTTGTCAACACGTCACGCACGCTGTGGAGATTGTGTCGGTTTCTATGTTCTCTTCTTTGCTTTTAGTAAAATAATTTCAATTATTCATGGAGAGGACATTTTGAGTGGCTATACCACCATACATAAATATACATTTCCATATTTTATATTGTCATCTACTGGTAATACTTCTTTTTAAAGACAAATCATATATTATATTTCGCGGCCAAAATAATCATAAGAGTCGGTGTGACAAGTACACACCTGACTACTAAATTGAAAAATCAAATCTAAACAGATAAATAATTTCTCTCACACCATGACCTCTACCTCAACCTGAAGGAGAAATCTCATGACTTGCTCAGAGAATACATCTCCTAATCCTAACAAATCTTCCAGCATCCTCGCACCGCTGAACCACGACCACAAAAAATATCAACCACAAAACAGTGAGAAACACGTCACAAAAACGAAGACTTACAGCAAATCCTATAATAGAAAAAAAAACTAGCAGGTCTGAAAAGATTAAAAACAACCCAAAGCCCTCGTACTGGTCATGAGCAGCCCCTACAGCGTTGTCGTCAGGATGGTCATGAGGAGCTCGCACGTCTCGAAACACCAGAGACCCAAACAAGATATCAATCTCCTAGGGTCGGTTGCCGTTGAAGCCTCAACCGCCATCTCTACCTCCTCCTTCGAGCTCCGCTTGTGAAAAAATCCTGAAACAGAGACAACTCATATATGTGCAAAAAACATATCTAGTTCTCGAAGACCCCTTCCTCTTATGTGGTCCGATCCAGCTTGGGGTCCTCCAACAAACACAACAAAAGCTAAAGCACCAAAAGAAAAAAAAGGAAATGGGCGATCACCGAAGAGCCTGGCCTGACAGGCCGCATCTCCAATAACCTAAAAAAATCTCGAAAGTTATGAAGTTTTTTTTTAAGAGAGGTGAGCGTTATCATCTGTAATATAATATTTAACAGTAAAAGAAGGAATTAGTTTGTGTATAAACTGTAACATATAAATAAATTTGTATTTCTTTTGAAACCATAAATAAATTTGTATTATACATTTGTTTAACGCACTTCACATTCCATGTCATATTGTTGTATTTAATCGGGGAAAAAGTAATTTGTCGTTAATACTTTATTCTCATACCGACATTAAATGTGATTGGTAACAAAAATACACTAGGATTAAGAGTGACTGTTAGCACATATAGAAAGTGACATGAAGCAACTCTATTGTGAGTTTATGTATATATCACCTTTTCTTTTCAAGTGCTTTTATGATTATCGATATCGACTACCCTATCAAAAAATAATCATTGAGGATTTATAAGTCAAAGATCTTCAAACATATTTATTTAAATCCTATAATTACTCATATCAATTAATTACTACCAGATATTTACTTGTTGAGATTTGTTTGACGTTATTGTCTTCTACATCGACATTAAATTTAATGACACTGTCAAACAATTATAGCCAGAATTATTGTACAATGAGTATGTGCAACGTGCATTAGTTAGTCGTATGTGTCAGTCGCTATTTTTACAGACGGATATGATAGGTATTAAATTTCTTCCCTTTCTTCTTCTACCACCACTTGTTGTTCACCTGAAATATGAGGTCGCTGAAATAAGTCATCCACGAGCTCTATGACATGTTTGGCATTTTGACTATTGGATGTCACATTCTATCTCAGTAACTATCTATGATTAGAATAAAAAGACAAGTTTTCAACTTTTTGAGGAGAACCTAAATACTGTATGTCCACAATATACCACTGCATTAAGTGTAAGAAAATTATTTTCATAGTCTGCTGTAGCATATTGCAATAACACGTGCCTTGATACAAGTATCAGTCTCGGGCTAATGTCTTATTTAATTGATGACTTTATCATATATATTTTTGAGATTACGTGTAATTCATAATTAAAACTAAGACATTATTTAAATTTAAATATATGGATTAATTAATTAATTCATATATAATAATTAAATTAATGATATGATATTTGAAGTTTGTTGGAGTCTCAATTGGGGATGTTCTTGCCAAAAGAATAGAATCAAAAGGGAGATCATCGTGACATATCCTATCCAATAGAATTGGGACGGTGCTCTCTTTCTTGGTCCCCCACACATTACTCAACAATCTCCCTTCTGACAAAAAGCTCCTCTTTTATAATTAAAAAAATGTCATTAACTTATACTTGTGTTTAATACAATTTGTTGAAGGGTCTGTTCTACCCTTTATAGCTTCATCTAACTCATTATCTTGTGTGAAATTCGTATTCGTATGATAGTTGTGTCGATAAATTAGACATTACTCTTATTACATTATTGTTTATTGTTCATCACAATTTGTATCGAATGAAAGTTAGTTTGTGAGAAAATATTCAAGGGAAAATGACAGTTTACTACACTTGACTGTAATCAATTATCACTTTACTCACTTAGTATTTTCTTCTTCTTTTTTTATTCCCTAATATTCGTTTTTCTCATTTTCATTAGCCTTGTTAAATCATACCATTAAAATCATATAGTATGAAAATTATTCCCCAAATTTTTATTAAATTATAACTTATGTTATTAAGGCAAGTGTGTTGTCTCCAGTGATGCATTCATGTAAGACTCACTTCCTTCGATTATTGTTGGTTTGTATCCCAAAATAAAAAAAACAAACAAAAATCTCAGATGAATAAATTATTGTGCCAAATAGGACCCATGCCAAGTGGAAAAAGTCTGAAGTCTGAGAAAAAAAAGAAGAGAAAAGGATAATGATAAGAGCGGACTACCTACTTGATATTACGAGTGAGCAACATGTGGATTGGGTAGAAGTATCGGTGATGTCTAACATGATAATGGAAGTATTGGGGAACATTCAAGATATGTGTACTTTTGCAGCATTGGTTTGATTATTTTTCAGGTCGATTGGTGATGTTGACCAATCACATGCGTTTTATACTTGTGCAGATATAGGATAATATATCGGTGAACATTCGAGGTGTGCTTTAGTCCGAGAGGAATTGTAGACACCCCGAGTCTATAACATCTCCAACACCGAGAGGTGTAGATGATATTTGTGCAAACGTGATAGTATATGATCGAGATTAGGGTTGTCACTATCAATTTTTTAGACTCGATCTTGCTCCCAAGAAGGGGGGG
>JAYMTP010008465.1:0-10023 GCA_036897365.1 Geranium brycei
GCTTCAATCTTGTGTTCTCTCTTTTGAATCAATACAATCTTCGATTTTCAGTTTAAAATTGTGTTAGAATCGTTACAAGATGGGTTTGATGAAGTCGATGAGGCGCTTGTGCTTGACGATCTCGCCGACATCGACGGTGTCGGAGTAGATGACGCCAAAGCGGATGTCGGTCTGGAGGAAGGAGTGCATCATCACGTGGAGCTCGAAGATCTGGAGGAGGAGGACGGCGTCGGGGGAGGGGGAAGAGTGGGAGCTCCACTTTGGCGGCGGAGCACCGGAGGGGGATGGGTCTTGGTGGCGGAGGAAGTTGGGCGGGGGCGAAAAGGGACGGAGGTGGGAGAATGGGATGGTATGAGTGGCGGAAGACATTAGGTTAGAGAATATAGTAGGGTAGTGTGTGTAATTAGGGTTAAAGGGGAGGGGTAGAATTGAAATTTCATAGTTTATTTTAAAAGTAATAATTATTTTATTTCTTTACTTGAAAAGACAATCTTACCCTCAATTTGTTGGGTAAATTGATGATTTATCGTAGGGTAAAAGGGTGATTTCATAATTACCACAAAAATTATATAAGATTGAAAATTAGATACCGAGGGGCATTTTAGACTTTTTACAAACCACATCAGTTAAATTTAACATAATTGGACTAAAGTGTTAACGTTTTAAACTTGAGGACCGAGAAAAAAAAATCAACTTAAAGTACTAATCTTGAAATGAAATTTCGACAAGTATACTAATCTGTAATTACCTTTACCCATAATTTGTCCCTCTCGTCACTAGGAATCTTTAATGTAAAGTAAATTAAAGAAAACCTAAACATATATTGATTTGGCCTTTCGGGTTTACAAATTACATAATGCGCAAGTATATTTTAAAGGATAGAAGCACAAAATAGTGTATTTTTAATTGATGATGGCAAAAAATCTTATACAAAGTATATATGTGCATGTAATAAAAAGGGGAAACCGAAAGATATAGTGTATTTTTATTTTTTATTTTCTTCTTTAAAATCCACTAACACTTTATTCTCTCGTTTAAATTTGGTTACCATTTTGTTTTTTCTATATGTAAAAAATATTTAGTAATAATAAAAAAGTTAAAATTTTATGTACTTGTATCTTTACGAGTTCCGGCGATAGAGTTCTTCACTAGTCTTGCTGAACAAAGTCGTTGGGGAACACATTGAAGGAGGACGGATTGTTTGTTTTCGTGAAGCCATATATTGACAAAACCTAATATGGCCGGAGTCATTTGTTGCCGCGGGATCGTGAGAGCATTTGGTGGTCATGGTGGTTAATGTATTTTTCTGAAATATATGGAGAAATTGTGAATATTGTTAAGCTATCCATAACAAGAGAGCTCCAGAAAGTGAGTGTTCCCGACACAGGAGAGTATATATTTAATGATAATATTAATAATGTTATTAAATAATACAAACACAACCTTCAGAAAGTGAGTGTTCTCCTAACACAAGAGAGTACATGTATTAAATTATAATATAAAAAATATTATTAAATAATATAATCAGAGCGTCTAGAAAGTGAGTGCTCCTGACACAAGAGAGTATATATATTTAATTATAATATAAATAATGTTATTAAATAATATATGAAGAGTCTCAAGAAAGTGAGAGCCTCCAGAAAGCAAGTGTATGTGGTAACACATATATTTAATTATAATATTAAATAATATAAACACAACCTCTAGAAAGTGAGTGTTCTTAACACAAGAGAGAGTAGGAGTGTTCATATTCCAACCAAAACCCGGCCCGCCCGCCCGAATTGGCCCGTGCCCTGTTGGGCTTCACCCGCAGGTTCAGGGGCGGACTGCGGATGAAAAAGACCTAACCCGCACGAGAATAGGCGGGTTACGGGTTGAATACATCAAAACCATGGTAAACTGGCCCGCCCGCACTACACATCTTTTAGTACCTTTAATTACTTTAGCCCATAAGTAAGGCAACCCATTTGAACAACTCTCCACATTCACAAACTGAACCGATTCTCCTTTTGCAGATAATTTTTCTCTCTATCAAACTTATGTCTTCTCACTATGAATGTTTCACCTACCAAAAGCATTTGCATACTCATGCTTAATATGAAACTAAATTTTCTTTTTTAAAGTTTAATATTATTGTGAAAATTTAGGCGGGTGATGCAGGTCGTCAACTAATCCAACCGCAAACCCGTGCGGGTTTTAGTATATCAGACCCACTCCACTTTGTGTGATCAATGGACCAAGCAAAGCCCCAACCGCATCTCTATAGTTGGGTTAATATATTTTCATTCGGGCAGTTGAACCGCCCATGAACACCCTTAAGATAGAGTATATATTTAATTATAATATAAATAGTGTTATTAAATAATATACAAACAGAGTCTCCAAAAAGTGAGTGTTCCTGACACAAGAGAGTATATATATATTTATTATAACATAAATAATGTTATTAAATAATATAAACAGAGCCTCCAAAAAGTGAGTGTTCCTGATACAAAAGAGTCCAGAAAGTGAGTGCTCCTGACACAAGAGAGAGTATATATATTTAATTATGTTATTTAATAATATAAACATAGCCTCCAGAAAATGAGTGCTCCTAGCACAAGAGAGAGAGTATATATATTTACTTATGTTATTAAATAATATAAAGAAAGCCTTCAAAAAGTGAGTGCTCCTGATACAAGAGAGTGTATATATATTTAATTATGTTATTAAATAATATAAACAAAGCCTCCAAACAGTGAGTGCCCGACACAATAGAATCTCCAGAAAGTGAGTACTCCTGACACTAGTGACTATATGCATTTAATTAGAATATAAATAATGTTATTAAATAATATACACAGAACTTTTAGAAAGTGAGTGCCTCTAGAGAATGAACAAGCTGACACATATATAAGCAGGGTTATTAAATAATAGAAACATAAGCTACAGAAAGTGAGTGTTCCTGACACCAGAGCAAATAGTGTTATTAAGTAAAACAAAATGATATAAATAGTATCCTAAAAAGTGAGTGTATGCAAATAATGATACCCTGATATGTCAGCTTTTTCCCCTATAGTAAACAACCTCACGGTCTTTAGTGAATGGTCTTATTTTTACTTCAACAAAGGAGATTACATATTGTAATGCAATTCTTTTTAGTTTCAAACAACAAAATAAAATTTAAAGAAGGCAAAAATTGTCACATAAAAGTTCACCAAAGATGTAACTTCCTCATAAGAAAGTTTCAAGTGTAATGAAATTGGGCTGGTTTTGACATGGGCTTCGAAATGGTGGGCCGTATGGTATCAATAAATGATCCAAAAAGCTGACACCAACTCTGATGAAACATATCTGCGGGAATAAACCTACGAGACAGCCTAAAACCTACTCTGACTCTGACTCTCTGCCCCGATTTGGGAAATTCCACCGCATTTATATTTACCTTATTATTTGAAACAAAACGGTGAATAACCAATTTCGTATCTATATACAGCTTTTTCGCTTCCTTATTATTATTATTATTATTATATTTTTATCTAATATTCGAAACGAACCCATTATGTCAAAATTGACCAATGACAAAATGCGCAGGAACACACCTATAACAGTGACAGTGATTCGCGAGTCCTCGTAAATAGCCCTCTCATTTCCACTTATTTACGGCGTTCTGCCACGAGACGAGACTTTCAACGTCTCTCTCCCCAATAGACAATAGTCATGCAGTGGAGCACAAAACACAAGAGGCATGGAGCTATCGGCTCTGTTAAATATCTCGCTCTCTTCTCCGATTGTTTCGTCTCTCTGTGTTTGATTTTCAGAATCATCGCCGGTTCGTAGCTCACTCTCCGGCCGGAGTCTGACATTTTCGTCTCTCGGTATTGTTCGGTTTCTTTCACAGACCCAGAAAGTGTTTCTGGGTTCAATTCGTTTGTATTGGAATTTTGATGGGTTTGGGCGTTTCTGGCGTTTGGGAGATTATTTTCACTGACCCATTTCAGCTTCTATCAATCTGAGTGACCTTGTTTCACAGATTGCTCTCATTTGCTGTGTTTTTGTTGTGATTCATCTTTTGTTGATTTTGGGTCTTTTTTGTAGGACATGTACTATTTGCTATTTGGAGTAATTAAATTCTTGTTTCTCTGATATTTTCCAGTTTTTGCATTTGAGAGTGGGAATGAGAGATACTTGACCAGCACAATTAATGGTTTAGATTCTCTGTTTCTCTAGTAACTTGAATCATTTGTTTTGTTTTGGTTATTAGTTACAGAGTGATTAAGCAACTGTTTGAAAGTTAATTATTGGTGTTACATTGTGGGAGTATATGTATATGTGTTTGGAATAGAAAAATCAGTATTTTTATTTCTTTGGCAAGAAATGGACATGCTTGGATGCTGATAGATCATAGGGAACAATTTTTGTTCACTTACCAAAACTAAAATTGCATTAAGATTTGTTGAAAATGAGAAGTGCTATTTTTCATGAACATTCACTTACCTAAACTGATATTATTACTCTTTCGGTTTCAGATATTTTTTCTGTGCGAGCTTTGATGGAAAAATAAGTCAGGAGAACCAGAAATGTATCTTTTGTCATTATTCTCCATTAATATATGCTTCAGTATTTTTGCCTTTTATCGAATGTAATATGCATAATTAACATAAGAAACCGTAGCAAGGAAATATAAGGAATGCCTTGGTGATAGCATTAAATTGGACAGAGTTGAGGGAAGGAACATGAGGCGTCGATGAGTTTTTGATTCTTTAGTCTCTACCCCTATAATGTTTGAGAAATTACTTGGTTGCCGATTTTGCAATGTGTGTAATTATATTGATGGCTAAGGTCATATATATTATCGTCTTCTTTTTTTTCCAATATTCCAGTATGTCATTAAAATTCATTTCCAAAGTATGAATGCTTAGATACACATAATTCAATTTTTAATCGTGCGCGATTGAATATGTATTGCAGATAGACGAATTCTTTCCCCATATTTTGCTTGGATTGTTGGTGATACTAAACTTCCTGGGTTTACAACTATGGTGAAGAAAAGACGTGTCGGTCAGTCCAAGCATCCATTTGATGCACATCGTAAGTGTTAACTCCTCTTGGTTGTTATTCATTTTAAAGTTACATTTTGGATATTCATTGAATTTCTAGTACAGGTTTCTATATAACTAAACCTTTCGCAAACATATGAATATGAGCTTGGCTGAGGAATTGAAATTGATAATCTTATCTGATTTTTCTAGGAGAAGAGTTCTCTTTTCTATAGCACCCAAACACACAAACTTATAATACCTTTTTTATTTTTTTGACAGCTTTCGAGGCCATTTGTTGCGGTTCATGGCAAAGTGTGGAGCTCATAAGGATATCTAGTGGTGATGTGACCGTGCAATTTGTAGATCCTCAACATGTAATCAAGGAGAGGGGTGTTGTTGCAAACCTTCGGCTAAGATCAAGGCGAGCAACCTTATCTGATTGCACCTGTTTCTTGAGGCCGGGAGTTGATGTTTGTGTCTTTTTAGCCCCAAAGCACCCGGAAAGTTCAGCTAAAGAAGATCTGCATCCAGTAAGATGTTTTTTCTTTAAGCCATGATTTTTTCAATGTGATATATTTAACATATTGACTTGTGAATGTAAATGGGAATGGTTTGATAAGAAATTTTGGTTTCTAATATGTAGGTGTGGGTTGATGCAAAAATAAGTTCTATAGAGAGGAGGCCTCATGAAACTCAATGCACATGCCTGTTTTATGTTAACCTTTACATTAACCTATCCCCCCTCGGCACAGAGCAAGGGATGATTACCAAGGAGACTAATGTAGTAGGAATCAATCAGATTTCCGTTCTTCAGAAGCTCGAGAAACATCCTTGTCAAAGCGAGCAATACAGGTGGGGTTTCTCCGAAGACTGCCCTACATTGCCAAGAACAAAGCTATTATTGGGTAAATTCTTATCCGATCTCTCTTGGTTGATTGTTGCTTCGGTTCAGAAACACACTGCGTTTTATGTGAGATCGGTGCAAGACAAGATTCTGTATCAGATCATAGATGCCGATGATGATAGTTGTTCTTTGAGCTCTGGCGATAGTTTAAAGGCCTTAAGTTTCAAAAAAGAAGAAGACGGCGTTTTGACACCAGTTGTTATAAAATTTGCTCCACCAGATAGTACTATGTCTGCATTGGCTATCATTGGACCTTTGCCATCGAATGAATCTGTGGACTTGAGGCGCTCTAAACGCCGAAATGTACAACCAGAGCGTTTCTTGGCTTGCAATGGCCTTCCAGAGGACAATGGCATTCGAACGGGGACGTTTAGGACTGGCAGATGGATAGAACAAGAAGTAAAATACGACGAAGAAGACGATGATATGATGTTGCCACTCTCGTGCCTGTTTGGCGTGCCTACAAGTTTTCCAGAAGAAAATTCCAATGGCGAAAATAAAGAACCTTTGCGTAAAAGAAAGGGTTTTCGTGTGCACAAGAGAAAGAGGAATCCTAACGAGGTTGTACCTGCAGTAGCTACTCCTAATATAACGGAACCTGCACCTAAACCTGAACTTGCCATTGTTCCTTTTATCCCCGATGAGAGTCGTCTGATAGCCTCTGAACCATATCATCCTGATGGCAAACTGGTTTCTAGTAGTTACCAAAGACCGAGAGAGGTTGGTAAAACTTCTTCCGCTTATTATAGGAATCGTACTGCAACAGTGCAGAAAAGGAATGATCCTGATCTGGATGATATGGATATTGAAAATAATTGGGGAAGAAAAGTTGCGCATAGGAAAGGCCCGAGGCGAAAGTATCATAGAGTGCGTTCAAGAAGAGCTCCTACCTCCGAGCCTCAGACTTATACGAAAAGAACCTTGAGTGCAGGCGCATACAATGACCTGATCAATTCGTACATGAGAAATATTGATTCCACAATACTGAACAAAGAAGAGCCTGGACCGCTTACTATTCCACAGTGGAAAGAATCTCAGGCAAATAAGCGCTCGGAGCAAAAGGAAGAGAAGGAGCGCTCTTCAGATGAGGAAGAGGAAGAGGAAGAGGAAGAGGCAGAATCAGAAACTGAAAAGCTGTGGAAAGAAATGGAAATGGCTCTGGCGTCAGCTTATATTCTTGAAGACAATGAGGTATGGTCATAAGAATTATATTGAGGAAAGAATGATTTATTATAAAGTAGCAGATGTGTTATCAGTAATAATTAAGATATGGCACTGCTCTGTCTGTTGTGTCTATATCTGTTATGGCTAAATATAGTTTGATTTAATGATTTTCAGGACCCAAACGACGGAGGATCCACTGATGTTCTGCAAAAAACAACTAAAGGTTGCAAACATGATTTAAAATTGGATGAAGAAATCGGACTTATATGCCGTTTGTGTGGCAAAGTGACCACTGAAATCAAAGATGTTTCACCACCAATGGTAAGTAAAGTTTGAAACTCAAGAATCCAATCTTTTATCTTATTTTTTAGTTCCATTTATTTATTACAGCAACTGGCTTCTCTAAGCTGCCTCTTTGTAGATGGTTTCAATATCCTTATGTATGCTCATAAATTGGGGGAGAACACAATGTTTTAGTCGCCAAGTTTAAATCTATCAAAGAATTTTAAAAAGCGATTCCTAGATGGATTACATTAAATCCTGTCCCGGGCTTCTTTTTGCACATATGTGGGTTGGAGAATTCATGTGAAACAAGATTTATTTAGTAATCTATGACCATAATCTTCTAGTTCAGACTACTGAATGTAGGTACATACGATTGAATGTGGGTTTTTAACTTGTGTTCAAATTTTAAGGTTGTATTGCTCTAGACATTGCATCTGATTCTTCGCTTTTTGTTTATTTTAGGCGCAGACACAATACGCCGCGTATAATACAGATAATAAAAGGTCCAATACGGAAGATTCAGAGGCTAAGGTGGATGGAGATGATCCCTTGTACTCTTTCAGAAATCAAGAGGACCCTGAAATGCCCTTTACAGAAGAGAAGGACAATGTGTGGGCTCTAATCCCTGAACTCCGCAGAAAGCTGCACTTGCACCAGAAAAAAGCTTTCGAGTTTCTATGGAAAAACATCGCTGGATCTTTGGAACCAGCGCTTATGAAGCAATCATCCAATGATACGGGTGGTTGCGTTGTCTCCCACACCCCGGGAGCTGGAAAAACTTTCCTCATCATCGCTTTTCTAGTCAGCTACTTGGAGCTGTTCCCGGGTAAGCGACCTCTGGTTCTGGCTCCAAAAACAACTCTGTACACGTGGTATAAAGAATTCATCAAGTGGGAGATACCCATACCAGTCCATCTGATCCATGGCCGCAAAACATTCAGCGTCAGCAAGATGCACAGCTCAATGTCATTTCAAGGCCCGAGACCGAGCAACGATGTCATGCACGTTCTTGATTGCCTGGAGAAGATACAGAAATGGCATGCATACCCGAGCGTTCTTGTCATGGGCTACACTTCGTTTCTCACGCTGATGCGTGAGGACTCAAAATTTGAACACAGGAAATATATGGCCAAAGTGTTGAGGGAAAGCCCCGGGATCCTCATACTCGACGAAGGCCACAACCCGAGGAGTACCAAATCGAGATGCAGGAAGGTTTTGATGAAAGTCGAAACAGAGCTCAGAATATTGCTTTCAGGTACATTGTTTCAAAACAATTTTTGTGAGTATTTTAACACTCTCTGCTTAGCTAGACCGAAGTTCGTAGATGAAGTGCTGAGGGAACTCGATCAAAAATCAAAGAAAAAATCAAAGCAGCCCGAGAAAGCGCGCCATTTGACAGAAGCCCGGGCGAGGAAGTTTTTCTTAGACAACATAGCCAAGAAAATCGACTCGAGCGTAGGAGAAGAGAGGCTGCAGGGCTTAAACATGTTACGAAACATCACAAATGGGTTCATAGACGTCTACGAAGGTGCTGGCTGCGACAACCTACCCGGTTTACAAAGCTACACCTTATTGATGAACTCAACGAATTTACAAAACGAGATTCTGGTGAAACTCCACTCGATAATGGCTGGATACAGCGGATACCCTCTGGAGCTGGAGCTTCTGATCACTCTCGGGTCCATACACCCGTCGTTGATAAGAACCTCAAACTGCGCTCACAAATTCTTCAGCAAAGCGGAATTGGACTACTTCGAGGACATCAAGTTTGACTACAAGAGGGGATCAAAGGTCATATTCGTCTTAAACCTTGTGCTTCGTGTTTGTGAGAACGAGAAAGTCCTCATCTTCTGCCACAACATCGCGCCCATCAATCTCTTCATAAGACTGTTCGAGGATGTGTTCCATTGGAGGAAAGGCAAAGAAGTCCTGGTTCTCACCGGAGACCTCGAGCTGTTCGAGAGAGGGAAGGTCATGGACAAATTTGAAGAACCGGGTGGGCCTTCAAAGATACTCCTCGCCTCGATCACTGCCTGTGCAGAAGGAGTCAGTTTAACAGCAGCTTCTCGAGTCATCCTGCTCGATTCAGAATGGAACCCTTCTAAAACAAAGCAGGCCATAGCTCGAGCGTTTCGTCCAGGTCAGCAGAAGGTGGTCTACGTGTACCAGCTGCTGGCGACGGGGACCCTGGAGGAAGACAAGTATCGGAGGACAACGTGGAAGGAGTGGGTGTCGAATATGATCTTCAGCGAGGCGTTTGTGGAGGATCGAACTCGCCCGCAGACAGAGAACATTGAAGATGACATGCTGAGAGAAATGGTTGAAGTCGATCGTGTCAAGTCCATCCACATGATCATGAAGAATGAGAAGAAGAAAACACTCTGATTAGAGGTAAAAGAAATTACTGCAAAATCTTATGTTCTGTAATTTCTCTGTTTGATGTTCATGGAAAATCTCAATGTGAATATTTGCAGGTTGTATTGGTAGAAGTTGGAGGAGTGCACAAAACTGCAATAAATTACACAGCCTGTTGATGATGTTCAGAAACAGAACCAGGTTTGTGAATAAGTTGGTTTTTGTGTGCAAGCTTTCTGTTGTATTGTGGTAACATTATTTTCTGTGTTAGCTGTAACATTATTGTCTGTTGAG
>JAYMTP010008466.1:0-10022 GCA_036897365.1 Geranium brycei
TAGAATAGTGATTCAATTGAATTTATTTATAGATAAAAATAATTGTATTTATTAAGTAAAATATGAATTGCTTGATACCTTATAATTTGTAATTTTATTACAGATAAACAATAAAATTACCAAGATCCTTTTCATAGAAAAAAGCTTTGTCCAACTTAATAATATCATCAAAATATTAATAAAAATATAGTTTTTATGCACAAGTGATAAGACTCTCGTTTTAGCCACATATGTATTGTTCTCGTCCATTTTAAAATAAAAGACCGTTACAAAATAGTAAAATTTTGTTTTAAATCCAACACAATTACCCAAAACATCATTTTAAGTCTAGCAACGATGATGTGAAACACCGTTTTTCATCTCCGAGAAGTGGAAAAATATCATTTTAAATTTTAGTCATTGATCATGTTAATATTTTATTTAAGATAAAACGCTCATTAAAATAAATAATACAATATAATTTTAGGCCTACAATAACAAATCGCTTTAGGCCTCTGTATTCATTGGGCTGGCCCTGGGCTGGTTGGTTGAGTTATGCTGCGGCGAGGGCGGCCTTCGATCGGGAGATTCACCGCGTCAGCGAGGTGGGCGACCAGTTCACGGAGACGGGCGAGTAGGGCTATCATCGATTCAGTGACTGGAGGTGGAAACCGGTTTGATGGCGCAGCTCTCGAGCTACGGGTTCAGGATTGATTTTGGGAGTTCCGGGATTGATTTTAGGAGTTCCGGGATTGGGACTTTGGCTGGAAATTTCTGGTTCAATTGAGAATTTTTTATTTCGCTTCGAGTGTTGCTTGACTTGGCGATGGTAAGATTTGGAGTATTATTTCGATATTATATGCGAGGGAAGACGAGTCCGGGAGGAGGTCACCGATGGTTGGACAGAGAAGGTCTGGCGATTGAAATTTGATCGAGATAGGTATGATTTCCCAATCTCCAATCGTTGTTGGATAGATCGGTACTGGGAGGGATCGGGAGTTCTCTGACGTCGATGGGTTGACCATGGTAAGCACGAAGAACTTGGAGGACTTGGATTATTAAAGATCTGTGATTCCCACATTGAACACAGGGTTGATCGATGAAGTTGGTCTAATGCATTTTGCAGAGAGTTTATGGGGTTTCTCCATTCGTATAGGTGGATGTCGTGGCTCTACATGATGTTAGCTGGTTCGAGTTAATTGATCTTCAGAGATATCATGAAGTTATGTTTAAAGCATTTTACAGGGGGATTACGAGATTTCTTCATTTGTATGAGGTGGAGGTTGTGGCTCTACATGATGCAAAACAAGTCGAGTCGAACATCTTTGGAGGCACCATTAGCGAAAGTCGTTCGCGTAATTTCGTGGCTCATAAATTAGTCAAGTATGTTTAGCTAACAGTAGCTAGGATCACGGTGCGGGGTCTGTCCCACCATCTGTACTTCGATTGTCTGGTGTGATGTCGTGTTAGTTGCTTAATAATATACACATTTTTTCTCTCTAAAAAACTATAAAGTTTAAGATGAAATAAAAAATGAAGTGAAGTTAAAATGTATTCGCCGTGGATAGATTGACAGGAAATCACTTTCGCATATTTATGATTTTTTCCCTTTTACATGAATAGGCAATTTTATGATTTATTTCCCTAATTAATACTTTATTTATATACTCATTTATATTCGTACACCCGTATACGAATGCATGGTCTGTTGAGACAATGAAAATGACACAGAGAGTTGACCGTATTTTACATAGTATCATAGCTAACCAATTCGATCATCTATTAGATAATTGTCAATACGTGATTTTGATGGGTGGGCGAAACATTTGATGTCACGATACTATCTATTATTTCTACACATAATTAATGTTTTCCTACGAATTTTTCTATAAAATCAACATAAAACAAGTTGTTTCTTGCACCTTTGTCTCTAGGACGAGTTGTTGTTTGCACCATCACCCCTAATACGAGTTGTCATTTGCGTTACTTTTTCTAATACAAGTTGTTTGCTATATCGGTCTCGAGAAAAATATTTGATTTGCACCATATTGCTTAAGATCGTTGCACTGTCAGTCCTGAAACAAGTTGTTGTTTGCATATTTAATTTATAAAATGTGGTTCTGTTTGCCCTTGATAAGTTAAAAGATTGATGATTCATGTATGACAGGAAATCGTCAATGTGAGAAAGGTAAGAAGTCAAAATTAATTATTTATAAGTGAAGTAACTTGTCATTCGTCTAAATGATATAAATTAAAGTACATCAACCTTTATTACTATTATATTCAAATTTGATGAATAAATCTCTTGTAATGTTTGTTTTCAAATTTCACTTCTTAATAACTAGATCAAAATAATTATTTATAAATTATTTTTTAAAATTACCAATTTTAACCATGCAACCCTACAATGAGATGTTGATATTGCTTGGCCATTTACGTGGAAAGAAAGCATGCATCTTTTTTTACCATGAGTAGATTGGTTGTTAATGGAAAAGGTGGGAATAACTTAAAACACAACCAAGTAAAAGATTGTAAATAAAGATTCACACACCAAATGAGCCATGGGTTTTTGTGTGTCACATCCCCACTTACTCATATCTTAAGGAATCACACAAAACTACAATCCACTCTCATCAAATACACAACCCCAATCCACAATTTTATAAATATAAAAAGCAAAAAAACAATTAAGTAATGGAGCCTTATCAACACAAGCCAATCCAATGCTCCACTCCACCTACTATACATTATAAAAATAGTGTATGTTATCCAACTATTAATCAATGATCTGCAACCACAACACTAAACAATTTTGGAATCTTTTGAGGGACAAGGGACTTTGAAGACCTTTAACTATATTTATAGACAAGTACACAAGTGGCCCAAGTGTAGGGCTGTGGTGGGTATGTTGCATGTTTTCTAGGGTCAGTGTGGGAGCATAATGTACCCTGAGTTTTTAGGTATTGTTTTGGTGTAAGTACCAAATATATTATATGTTTTTTTTTCAGAAGAAAAAAAAGTATAGTGGAGGCTACTACTTGAAATGGACATTACACAATCATGGGCTTGCTTTAACAAAGACATTGCATATAAAAGGGAATATAACAATATCACAATACTCATACAAACCTTATTAGAGGTCAATTTTAGCTACAGATTGGGATGTAAATTCAATTCATATCATAAATAGTAGATTATAGCTTTCAAATATAGTTTTTTTCGGACTCACGTCATTATTATAGGTCAATTTGACTTCCTATTATCATATTAAATTAAATTAAAATCTTAGATATTTAATTATTTGGTTAAGTAAGTTTACTCAAAACTTAGCATACCCAAATCTGGAAAAAATTTAATGACGACGTGAGTTGACTTTATATATTTTTAAGTTAAAAGAGTCAAATTTAAATTACAATCAGTCCGATTATTAGAGTAAATCTACCAATGACTTACATGGTCATAATCATAATTTAAGTTTGGTTAAGGATTTGAAGAGAACAAAAGTAATCAACTAGTTTTTGTTTTTTTTTTTGGATTTGAAGAGAGCAAAAGTAATCAACTGAAAGTAACAAAATTTTGATTTTTTGTTTGTTGGATTTTTGTATCGTCGTCTATGACTTTATAGTTTTGGTCGGAACATGATTTTGGTGAGAAGGACTTTGCTCGAAGCAAAACAGATTCGTCGATGAAGCAAAATTTTGCACGACAACTTTTCGTTATTTTTTCAGTTATTATCCATCAGTCTTGAGATCAGTCTTCTTAAGACTATACATATCTTACATATATGGATGTAGTCTCACATTATAGAACGATAGCGTGAGTCGAGCTCATAACCATGTCAAAAGTATCACCTAGAAAAAATGCATATATGAGAAATGAGACTCTTTTTACTCAACACACAAGCTCATTATTATGTGACGTGTCATGTTCCTTTTCCAATAGCTTTATTTATATGGAAAACCAAAGACAAGAAAAGGTGAAATCAATTGCAAAAGCCGATGAAATAATTTTATAAAAACAAAGAGGTTTAGTCCTTGTTGAAGCAAAGACTCATGCGTACACGAGCGTGAAATAGAAATAAGCCTCACGTGTACACGAGCATGAGAAAGAGAAATTAAGTTAATCCCATATGAAAATAATTGAAATTAAAATAAATGTATATAAAGAGAATATTCGAACCCAACTAACAAGTTTGAGATTTTAATTGTGGAGTAACATCTAACTTTGTTAAAGTCTAACACTTTTAATTATTTATCGACAAAATTTGAGTTGCACTTACACATCGGTAATAATTTAAAATTTTTAATTTATGCTTATATTTTAGTTTTGATTCAAAACACAATGATCCTAAAATAAATAAATACAAAGATATTTAAAATCACAATTCTTCTAAAAATTTAAATAGTTGTAAACCCTCCAAAAAAACTAAGAGAACCATAAATTTTGTTTAGAATATTATTAAAATCAAACAAAACTATTTGATCCCTACAATTTGAAATGATGTCAGTTCCCAATCCACAACAAGGCCTAATTAGATTTGAATGGTTTGGTCTGTGTTGTGAGAAGCAATTTAGGAGCAAAATACAAGGAAAAGACTGAAACCCAATAATGATGTCTCAGTTGATACTAATTTTGGGTCATAAGCCAAATGATTCAATTAGGGAGTGTTGATGATTGAGTTGAATGTCATGTGAGGTTATGATCACATCCAAGTTCTTTGCCTCCTTATCTTTTGCTTAAAGGAAGATATTGTTAATCACAACGATACACTCATATTATTGAGTATTTACACTTTCTTTTCCTTTTCTCTTTCTTTCGGGGTTTTTGAGTTGAATATTCTATTTTTAGTAAGTGGTTTAATCAAACGCGACTTTCCGGACATTTACTTTAATTTTCCCGAAGAAGGAAACAAAAATAGCCGACACGTAATCGTAGTTACTGGCGTTTACCGAGTCAAACAACGACAAGCTCCAGATTTTGGAATTCTTCACCGTCTTCACTTCACATTAAGACCCAGACTATTTGATTAATTAATTAATTTATATATGGTCCACTTTTAATTCTGCTCCGTCAACGTGGAAGCTGCCACGTAAACACCACACAGTCCACAGAACCAAAAGCCATCCACTTTGAGTGCCACGTGGGAAAAGAGAGGTGTGAAACGCCACGTGTACGGCTGATTTGCGAGTTGCATTGATCTTAGCTCCACCTTTTGGTTATTCTAATTTTCTCATATTCTTGATTGCGATTTTGGGGAGATACCTTGCGATGACGCTTTACTCTTTTTCTGATATCAGCATTCCTACTGCGTATTTATTTTATTTTAACCTTTTCTTTTTTATAAAAAGAAACAGACAGAGACACGCGGTTAAGGGATCGAATAAGTTATGGATCATAAAGCCCATCACGAGCACGAGAGGTTATTTTAATATTGGGCTTATGGAGCCCATTATTTGAATATGGGCTGAAACGAAGCGCTTTCTTTGTCCACACCCTCTGGTCTGGTCTGTTGAGAGAGTACAAAGCAGCAGATACACACAAATCTATGGTGACCAAAAACCAGGAAAATAATGGCTCTGCTCTTCACCACACACTCGTCTCTCTCGTCGTCCTCGTTCAACACCGGTTTCAAAACCCTAAAAGTTGCAGCTCCACCGCCTAGCTTCTTGCTCTCCGTTTCCAACACCAGGCCTCTCAGATTCACCTCCCTCCGCTCTCTCTCCGGCGGCGCCTCCGAGCCGGAGCCGGAGAAGCCCGCCGCAGCTTCCTCCGGAATCACCGACGAGTGGGGTGAGAAGGCGGAGGAGCCTGAGAGCGAACCGATTGTGGATTCGGATCCACCGAGAAAGGAGGACGAGTGGGGAGGTGGCGGAAATGGAAGTCCCTCCGGCGTGGTAGAGGCTGTGGCGGCGGCGGCGGAGGAGGAGGTTGATACTGGGCTCGAGGACTTGAAGAGGAGCTTGGTGGACACCGTTTACGGGACGGATTTGGGGTTCCGAGCATCGGCGGAGGTGCGAGCGGAGATCGCAGAGCTCGTTAATCAGCTGGAGGCTGTGAATCCGACTCCAGCGCCGGTGGAGAATCCGATGATGCTTGAGGGCAACTGGGTTTTGCTGTAAGTTTCATTAGGTGCCCTGCTCTGCTTTGCTGTTTTGCTCTCTGCTCTTAACATTGTTTGGAATTTCACAAAATTAAGTAGAATAGAGAGTGACTAACAAATCCAAAGTTTCTATCAAGTAATGAAGATTACTAAAGTTTGTAGTAACCACTGTGGGTGTGTGTGTGTGAACACAGCAAAATTATATATAAATGTTGGTGGACAAGTTGTTAGGTAAAGTCGACAGTTGTTACCAAGACTTGAGGACCAGGTTAGGGCAATTATGGTCATCAAGACATAATACAAGCAAGTCATGGTGATTAATACTGTTTTGAGTTATCATCTTGAATCTACACACGCCGTGGACATGGAAACTGGCAATATTAGAGAAATTAGATTCATTACTTACAGGCACTTAGTAGGCATACAAAAAAGCAGGATACTATAAAAATAGTATAAAGATGAATGCCACAATGATTAATAGCCAGTATCCTAATGATCACTGAACTGCCTTGACTTCACAGACCAAGAAATATCCAAAAATCACAAGTTCTTAAAACCATAATATTGTAGAGCATGAGATGGGTAAATATTTGTTTGTGACAATCAATTTTTTAGATAAAGATGAGATGACTTAAGAGTTCACATATGGTCCTTTAACAAAGTATTTCCGATTTATCGGCATATAATGGTTTAATGAAAATCTAACATCAGAGGAAGTTAGTATTCCTTACAGAGAAAAAAGTCCATCCATGCACACCACAAAAGATAACGGGCATGCAATTTCACCCTGTACAATACTAGTTCTATTCTTCCCCAACCCTGGAATGTATAAATTTGATAGCCACTGGAATATGTATGCCAATACTAGTTCTATTCTTTCCCATCCCTGGAACTTCATGCAATAACCAAAACCGTAGGAAACCAGAAGTATTTTTCAGACCAGAGAAATTTGTTGCTTTATAGCAATCAAGTTCTCACATGATTTTTTTATAGGGAGCTTCACATGCAACGAGAATAACTTAAACTAAATACTGCTAGAAGTTAACTTGGGTAATGAGAAATGGGCCAATAATGTATCAATTTTGTTACTCCTGTTATCAAACTTGTTGATACGTTTGTCTATCCAGATGACTTCAAAATGCCACTTTGTGATAAAAACTATTGCTACTTCACGCAGAAAAAAAAATCCCATTATCAGTCTGATAGAATGTCAATCTGCTATAGGAAGTATGAACAGGTTCATCTGTTGTTTGTGATTTTTTTCATTGTGCTTGACGATTAATCTTATTTTAGTTGCTGTTTTCTGTCCTTTAAGCAGTATTCTGTCCTTCCTAGTTATGGCTTGATTTCTACTTTATTATGCCATTGTCATGAATCTTATTTTAAACATGCCATTTTGTCATGTACCATTCTGTACAATGGGAATGTTTCGTGTTACTCGGTTATGGTGGTGAAATTCAGGATGGTTTATTTCTTGCCCTTAAGGCAAACAGATTTTGGGGGAAATCTCATTGGATAAAGAACTGATTGTCATTTTGGGGGAGCAGTCACCACAATAGAAATGCATTTGCCTTTTTGCTGTTTATTATTTTTTGTTTTTTTCCCCTTAACTTTCATGTTCCTCCTGCAAGAGAGAAATGCCTTATGTTTCAAATTCAAGCATGAATGTTTGACATGTGTTTTCTAAAATGTTATTTCGGAGGACCTCTAAATCATATTAAGCATTATGAAGTTCAAACAAATTACTGTACATGATCGAACAAATAATTCGAAGTTGGGAAGTATGAGAATGCTATTTGTATGGGTACTTAGACCTGACCTGGCTAACCAATTAAACATGGGAAATTTGAAAAAATTCTGTGTTTTCATGTCTTCTATATACTGCCAGATAGAATCTATTTCGTTTAATCCTCATGTATATCTTTCACAATATTCAGATACACAGCGTCTTCTGAGTTGTTGCCCCTTCTTGCCGTGGGCACAACACCTCTATTCAAAGTTGAAAGGATAACTCAGTCAATCAATACCGGTAGCTCCATCATTGTGAACTCAACTACATTATCTGGACCTCTAGCAACTTTATCATTCAGTGCATCAGCTGATTATGAGGCTAGAAGTCCTTCAAGAATACAGGTGATTCTTCTCTCCCGCGAGCATGACAACATTACTGAATGCAGATAAAACTAAGAATATAGGATTGTCCCAAAGTTAATTCTTGAAGCGCCTTGCATTTGAAAACTATGACATGCTTCCTACCTGGGGGATGTACGTGATATGTCCAAGGTAATGTTGCTTCCGAGTGTATACCTCCTAATTGAAATTCTACCATATGCAGGTTACGTTCAAGGAGGGGAGCCTGCAGCCTCCAGAGATTAAGTCAAGCATCGATTTGCCAGAAAATATAAATATTTTTGGACAGCAGATCAGTTTAATGCCTATTCAACAATCGCTTTCTCCACTTCAGGAGGCTGTGGCTAGTATATCACGAACCATTTCTGGCCAGCCGCCACTAAAGGTCCCTATCCCGGGTCAGCGAACCAGTTCATGGCTCCTTATTTCATACCTTGATGCAGATCTGCGTATCTCAAGAGGGGATGGTGGCCTTTTTATTCTTGCTAAAGAAGGGAGTCCTCTTCTGTACTAGAAACTGTAACAAGGTACATCCTATGGTTTGTTGTCTGTAGAGGGTTTATATCTCAGTCACATACCTAGTCTTTCTTGTAAGTAAATGTATGGCTCAAAGATATTTGTACCCTTTTCTAATGTTCTTTGGTTGCTGAGTGACACAAATTTGGAACTGCAGTTTTAGATTGCCATCGGGTACTGATGGTCTCTTGTGATTTATCAGCAACCAAATGAACCAGAATGCAAAACTTTCATACATAAAAAAGAAAACATTCAATATTTTGAATAGTTATAATGATTGCTTGGTAATCTTGGTTGTTCTTGTCATTTCTTTGGTTAAACTCTGGCATAAGCACTGGTTACTGATGAGCAATTATGGTGCATAAGCTAATAAGATATGTATTGTGACCTCAAACTTAAAATCAGCCATTGTCTGATTTGTTGATAAATGTCAGTGCTCTATGAGTTGAAAGGGAATTGGGTGTAATCAGTATTATCAAATTTTGATTATGTTGCATATTAAGGACAAGTAATTTTATAATGATGACATTTCTGTTTCGTTTGTTTTTCCTGGATGTTGCCGGCACCAGTTAGTTACGGGGTGGGCAAGTGGGTTTGCATATTTTATTCATCATCTTGAGATTCAGTTTCAATTGGGTGGTAATTACCTTGAAACTAACGTCTGAACTTGTGGTCTATATAAAAAATTTCAGAAGTGAGTGTTTAAATATACAGTACAAATGATTGATATTAAATAGTTATAGAATAGTCAAGAACGATTATTAATATTCAAATCATAGCACCGTCAGTGACTCGGAATAGCCAACAAAGCCAAGTCTCTCTGGTTGACAGAGTCCAATCCGTGACACCAATCACCCAATTGTCCCTTTCATTTTTTTATTTTCCTAGAAAATTTAAACCGAAAAAATAATTGGACTTTTGTGTCTCTCTCTCTTTAGAGCATCATTATCATGATCGGTTCTCTGTCTCTGGTGTTGTTGACCTTCTGGTGTTTACCAAACCTGAATACCCAAATTAATTAGCTTCAATACCCTTACGGTAAAGGGATGAACTCTAGTACAAAAGCTTCTTATGGTACAAATATTAGAACATATACCATCTATTGGATGATTTTAATTAATGGTCTATATTAATAGCTTATTTTATTAATGAAATAAATACAATAAGGGTAAGATGGTCAAAATAGTATGAAAGTACACCATTTAACCCTAACCAGCACCGCTTCCCCGATTCATTATTCGAGACAATGAAAGAAAGGAGACGCGCGGACGCATAGGAGAGCGGATCGCGATTCCGG
>JAYMTP010008467.1:0-10022 GCA_036897365.1 Geranium brycei
GTTATTAAAAAAATTAATAAGAATGTAAATTATATTACAAAATATTAATATATAAATTATTATTATTGTAAATTCGTACGGGTGCAGGTCGAAATCGGATCGGGTATAGGTCAACCCGCACCCGATCCACACCCGCTCAAAAACCCATTCATAAAACCCGAACCCGACCCGAACCCGCAAAAAATCGGGTTTTACCCATTTCGAACGGGGCGGGTTGATCGGGTACCCATTGGGTTCGAATTTTTTTGCCATCCCTAACCACTTAGTTGGCTCCTATTTCGATTTTAGTGATTTCAAACTCAAAGTATTTGAAATTAAATTACTAACGTGTTTATATTAAAATTATGACCAAATATGAAATTAGTGAAAAAGCACAAAATTATGATTAGGTTAAAAATTTCCCTCCCCTACCCCACCAACATTGAAGCAATGTCGATCGGGTATGGTCTAATATACCCCTCCAACATTGAGGAATTGTCGGTCGGGTATAATATCCCATTGTTGGTCGGGTATGAGCTGATATACCCGGCCAACATAAGGTCGGTCGGGTTTAGGCTCGTATACCCGACCAATCGTGTTAGTCGGGTATGGGCATTCCCGACAAAGATGTCCCGACCGATTTGTAGCATATTGTCACAGTCCGGGAGTTTCTATTCCTTTAGTTGGGACCGTGCGACACTAGGTAGGATGTCTAGTGAGCCTATAGAGTAAGAAAAAGGGATAACCTTCCCTAACGTCGGAGACCTCTTTTTATTAACAAGAGAGAGTTTTACAATGGTTAGAGGAGAGAAAAAGAAGAGTTATAGAATAATGAGACATAGGCTAGCCTATTTATAAACTTTTTACGAGAGAAAATGAAAATAATAACCCTAAATATATTCCTAATTGGAAAAGGAAAATATAGGATTTCTCTTGCGGAAAGGAAAGGGAGAGAGGAGGCGTGCGGAAGGGTTGCACATCAAGCAACCTGGCGGAATGGGCTCGAGCGGAGTCACATGGTTGACCCAAAGGCGGGCAGTCAGGTCCTTTGGATGTGTCCTGGGCGATGCTCAGGCAGTCTAATCGCTCAGGCGCGTCTTTGGTAATACTCGGGCGATTTGGAGGTGCGGTCCTTGGGTGCCACTTTAGATGAGGCGATGGCTCATCTAAGGTGAGCCGGCTCGGGATGTCAGTTTGCGGGAAGTCGGTAGATTTGGGTTTGCGAAGTCGGCGTTTCCTGAAACGGGTGTTGGGCCAAACCGTGACACGAAAGTGTCACGCTCTAACACCACGTGCAAGTGCACACAGTCACAAGTAATAAATCGGTAAGACCGGGTTGAATTCCACGGGGACTAATTTTATGGTCTACGATTAGCCTAGTGCAAGTGCGAGTGATTGAGGACCGTCTAGTAAATTTTTAGCAATAAAGTAAATAATCGAAAGCAAGCAAACGAAATGTTTTTGACAATTGATTAATAAGAACCGATGATGCTAAACATGCATGATCATTATACACTACTATTGAAATACTAGTTATTATAGAATTTCATGTGATTAACCTATGTCTTAGATACCAAACTCGCCTCTGGGCTTTGAGAATGACCTAGTCCCGATTTAACACTTGCTCTCTCCAGGTCGAGACCAACTCGGGATCACAATAATCCGACAATCTTAGGTTAAGAGTTAATCCAGGGTGTCAAAACACGGTTTTTGTGCCCCTAACTCATGGTTCCTAGATCTAAAACTACTTGTCTTCCTCAAGACAATCTAGCTTCCTAAACATTCACTCTAAATGGCCAATCTAGAGTAAAAACAAGCAAACAAGGATACCAAACAACACAATCCATATCCTAAAACTAATACCTCAATATAATGTTTTCAAACCATACAATGTCTAGCACATATGGCTAAGGGATTTAGCCCTCAACCATGGTGCTCAAATCAAATGTCAAGAACATGGAAATGGAAATGTAAAAGAACACAAACATAGTAGATTTAGAGTTTAGAATTGCTCTTGTGTTCTCAAGATGGTGGATTCTTGTTGCTCTTGATGCTTCTTCTCCAACAAACTAGCTCCAAAACCTTCAAGAACTCCAAAATGGACCTTCAAGCTCTCTCAAATGGTGGCAATGGAATAGTGCTGGTAAGCGTAGGGGTGGTTGCTACTGATGGGATAGGTTATGATGAAAAAGATCCCTCTCTTCTAGGTTTGACTTCTTTATATAGGTGCTGAAAAAAGAGCTTGTCACGATCGTGCGTCTAGCTTGTCCCAATCGTGACATAGAGTGAGTCACGATCGTCTCTCTGGCTGTCACGATCGTGACACCAGATGGGAAGACCATGCCGTACCGGTCAGCGCCACGGTCTTCGCTGCTGGACACCACGATCGTTGCCTTCATTATTTGGGTCACGATCGTGACGCTCTTTGCGTCCCGATCGTTTCGCATTCGTGCCAGAAATTGTGCCTCGCCACGGGTTGTTGGGAAAATTATATTCGGTTTGTCACGATCGTGACGCTCCTTGTCACGAACGTGACAAGGCTTGAACTTTTGAATTCTTGTGGTTACTTGACCTGCAAGTATCGAGCTCATGATTTGCATTGCTCCAATTTTAGCTCGGAAAAGCCTCCCTTTTGGTACCTACGAACAAAACCAAGAGCCGGCATAATCCGAACTACAAAAACTCTAAATAATCGATACGGGGCAAATAAATATGCTAAATGCAAGGTTTAACGGGATCAAACGGATATCGATAGACCCACATCAATGGGAAGGCTGAAAGTTCCACCAAACTCGTGCCAGAGGTCGATGGAATCATGATATCCAACACTAAATTCAAAAAGAAATTGTCAAGGGACTTAGAGGCTTATATTGAATGCGTTACATCCATCAACCCCACATAATTTAGACGATAGATTCAATTACAACACGTCACCTCAGACCGTTTAGGCAACATATTCAATTGTTGTTGTCTTAGTATGTATTACTTTAGGGAACGAGTTCTATTACAACCCGCCAGTTCCTAGATAATTTAGGCAATGAAAACTATTCAAACGTTGTCGCCTAATGATGACTTCTTCGATTCCAATAGTTAATAAAATTTAATTATTGTTTGTTCAGACATGCATAAATCATTGGAGTATATAATTATGTGGAGCCTTAAAGGTGCCCCACGCATATAATTAAGTGAATGTGACCTTGCAGCTATGGCTTTTATTATGACTATGTGGTCGTTGTACTGCGAATATTAAATCGACGGACACGTTATTATTTGTCGTCTAAGAAGTTACCTACTACTCTTTGAAGGAAAAGACACAATTAATACAATTCGATTCCATTTATTTACCTAACAGCCTCATCACAATTTCAAACAATGTTGGACCCATGAGCTTGTGATGCTGCCTCTACACATAGCTGACATCGATCTCAACCCTTTTCTCCACGCCGGCCACCAAGTGAAGGATCGATGCTTTTCTAACAAACCACACACACATCTTGTCTAGTCATTAATGTCCCCAATTTGTCGATCAGTATTAGCCCTTGAAACCAATGGTTTTTAAGTCAACAAAGCTATGGTACGTACAATATCTTCATTATGTATAGTATGTTAGTAAAATGAAGGATTTTGATTCTTCAATCAATCAAACTTCTAATATTTGTACGTGAAATCGGGTTTGCAATCTTACTCATTGTTTTAAATATGAGTGTTTTAATGTTTTTTTTAAAACCGAGTTAAACGTTTCTTATGATAAAATGTCATATTCATTTCAAAGAATAACTTATAAAGTAGGTTTCAACTTCAAGTGTCTATTTAAGTATTTTTAATCTAGTTTTACCTCATATTTGGTTTGTCAGTTAATCGCATATTTAAATTTTATTGTATTTGACTTCTTTTAAGTTAAACCCAACATATATTATAAGTGTTCAGGTATAAAATTATAATTGATCATTCAACTATTAGTTTAAGCTTTTAGTTGAGTTGGTCCTCTAATATGGTATTAGAGGTTGTACCTCGTGGACACGAGTTCGAATCCCAATACACGCAAAAATTTATTTTTATTAAACTCTCTCTTCTATATTTGTCAAAAGGCTCTACTCTTATTCTAAATGAGCCTCTATATATTTTTTTTTTCAAAAAAAGCCTCCTAACTTCTAATGGGCTCCTCAATCTCCTCTTCTAAAAAAAAGTGCACGTTCAAACCTTAAAACGGGCTTGTCCGTGAGGGCGCGTGTTAGAGTATAAAACTATAATTGGTCCTTCAACTATCAGCTTAACCTTTTAGTTGAGTTGGTAGTAAGCTCGTGAGCTGCCTTATTGTTATCTCTACGAGAAAAACGAAACGAAAAAAAAGGTCAAAGCTTTAAACAAGATGAGTACAATCAAACATAATTTCTCCCAATCTATCTTCTTCACGAGATTGTTTAAAATCTTAGAGACCACTGCCTTGCCATTGGATTAAGAATATCCTCGGACTAATACTTTCTCACACACCAACACACGTTGTCTTTGACCATTAGCTTATATTTTTGGTTTAGATAATTTTAACAGATTTTTAGGTAAGTAATGGATTGGACAAGAGATATAGGGTACAAGTGGAGCTGTCATTGACATCTTATCAATAGAGCAGGTAGCTAAATTGGCCAAAAGTATCTTCCAAAAGTAATTTTGTCAACAACCTTTTGTAAGTTGGACTATATCATAATTTTCAAATACAGTGATTGTATTTTTTCGATCTTATTCCATAAAGCACATTACAGATTTAAAAAATAATAATTATATATATAAATATCGTCAAATGTACTAGCTTCTAAGTTCAATATCCCAACTTAACTTTTTTTTTACAAATATTAAAGTAATGTGCATTAAATATAAAATAATTGTTGCGTAAAAAATATAAAATATCTTACCCTACAATTTCTCAATTTTAGGCTCATTTAAGTAACAAATTAACATTATGATTGAAAGGTATGTTAGTCTTTTTGAATGAATAAATAAATAAAACAAATTTGAAGTAACAATTTTGCCCTTCTCTTCAAACTCTCCCCTCACCTCTACATCTTCTCTTCCCGCAATCCTCCCGCCTTCGGTGACCTCGATCCTTAGAACCCACCTTGCCGTCAAATTCATCTAATTTCGCCAGAACACATCTCACCGTACCGAGTTCCTTGAATATTTAATTCTTTTGATAGCAGTGTTGTAAATGGCGGTCGTCATGGCCGCCATGGCGGCGCCATGACCCCTAAAACCACACGAGCACCACGCCGTGGCGCCTTGGCATTTGGGCAGTTTTGAGTCGGTTTTAGTTGATCTTAGGCTAATATGAGTTGGTTTTGTCCAAACTAATTATTTTTTTAAAAAAAGTTAAAAATATTAAAACTTGTAGCATAATATGTGTTTTCTTATTACAAATGTAAACTAATTTATATTAAAAAAATTAAAAATATAAAAATGAAAATCCACCCTGGCTCATGTCCGCCATCATATCATCATGCGACACCTACAATCTTTTTTTTATGGTACCCATCACTAGTATATAGTATGAATCAAAATAAGAATTGCACAATAATAAATAAAATTAAAAGGCAAGACATAAATAAATAAAACAACCTATTACCTCTCTGGAGGTCAATAAGCGCAAGCTGAAATAGCTTATCAGCTCCCATGGCCTTGTTCATTAAGTCAGTATCTAAGAAACTAGAACTGGAGCCGTCCATGAAGTCAGATAGAGTCGACGGAGAGGCTTCGCAAGTGGCTGATTGGGGTCACTGGAGGAATGGACGAAGCAATTGACGACCGTAAGAGTGTCGGAAGAAGTGAGGTTGAAGGGAAGGGACAAATTAAGAGGTCAAGGTCGAGGGGGTCGAAGCAGAATGGGCATGCGCTCGAGATCCACAGTTGCTGGCGGTTTAGCTACGACCGTCGTAAAAGACTATTATGCCCTTAAGGTGTTATATGACCATTTTATATATCATCAAATAGTTGTCTAATTTCAAAATTAAGTACATTTTGTATACCAACTATATCATATCTAACAAAAGTTGTTCTATAACAAAAAAGAGTCAAAATACTTATAGAAAAAGGTTTTTAAAATTGAGGAACTGAATTTGAAATAGAGTGATAAGTAATTATCCTTTAAGAAGGGAGAACATAAGCATATTAAGAAACGGCGTCGTATTTGGATTTAGAAGGTCACAGTCGGAGGGAGGAGCGCAAGAAAGTCGCCGAGGAATTGGGGGTAAAACTGCAAAGTGAAAACGAGAGAGAAAGAAGGTGGGACCCACTTTCACTCTATCTGTCGGTCATCCCCTCGAACTCACCTCCCCTTTTTCATACAACTAAATGAATACTAGTGTATGATAATTTATTACACATAACAGCAGCAATAAATAAATAATTTTTTTATTCATTTAAAAAAAGTTGTCTGTTGAATATTAAATAAAGAATATCGGGAGACTCAAAAAACTCAACCACTCCTCTGACTCAATTCTATGCCTCATTTAATGTTTTGATTCCTTTTTTACTTGATTTTGTTTTCTTACCATTGTCAATTATTTATGTCATCATTATCAAATCTACTGTACCAACACACCATGTTTAATACAATCCTACCTTCTTTATTTTATTTGCTAGCTTTGACAATCACAATCATCCCTAAATGCAATGCTGTTTACAAGTCAAAGCAATCAACGGCCTTGATGTATTTGTAGTGGGCTCCAGCTGGCCCGACCCGACCCGGAACCTGAGCTGACCTGACCACTTTGCTTGTATCTTTTTGTTTTGTCTTGTTTTGAATTTAAAATTATTGTTATTATTTTAACTTTCCACTCTCTCCTTTTCACCTTGTTATAACCACAGCACAACCCTCTCTCTTCCTCAGCCTCATCTTCAATTCTTCATAGCCTGTCAATCACCCATTTGCTTATCATTTCACAATCGTCTCTTTGGTGTGTGAAGAAACATAGAGTGTGAGCCTTTTGTTTTGAGGGGAATGTTGTGTGGCTCGAGAACGCTTCTTCTTCGTCACAACCTTGTTTTCTCCGATATTGTGATGACCCATGTAGTGTTCTCGGACCAGGCTTCATTCCCCCCAATTATTGCTCCCATTACTCTCCTTCTTCTTGCATGCTCATATCGATCAAGGTTTGATTTTTATTTGTTTTTTGTGATTATATCCAAGTTTTACACATGGGTTTTCTTTGTTTTTGTTTTTCTTGTTATGTGCAGATTGGGGCAATGATGTGAGCTTTTGACTGTTTTTGTGGGATATAAGAAGAAAGGTTTCATCATTACTCTGTTGATTTGTTTGTTACTTGTGTGATTGTGTGTTATGATGATGTTTTTTTTCTTTTCTTTTTTTGGTCGATGATTTTATGATGATGGCCTCAAAGTGTATCTCATATATCTGACTGCCTTTTTCTCAGATCTGGTCTTGAACAAAAAAGAAACTGACCTCTTCCCCTTTCCATCTTCTCTCTCTTAGGGTTTGAGAAACTATGACAGTTTTTGGGGCTCTAACCTCAAAACAAATCCATTTCGAAAGTTACTGCCTTTTTGTGTCATTGATGGCTTTCACACTATTTTCAACTTATTTTCTTTTGGCTGTGTTTAATTATGTCAACATGTTGAGTGTGAGCTCTGCAATGGGAATGGAGGTGAGGTGGGCATGTTTTGATTTCCTTTTATCGTCTGCTTTATGATTCACAGCCCTAAAAGGCTGAACCTATTTTCTTTTCCTTTTTTGTTTTTGGTTTCATGGGTTAATTAATTAATTACTTACACTGCATGACTGTTTTTGAGGGCTTTTGGGTTCTGTATTGGCCTCTTAATTAACTCTCTCTCTCTCTCTCTCTCTCTCTCTCTGCCTTGATGATCCATATATAATGAGTGTCTCGGGTCACCTCTCCTTTTCACTACAGAGCTACAGACTTAAAATGGTTGTGGTTTTGTGATTGTGAGCTGTGAAAAATGTTTTATTTTTCCAAAGGTACAATGCCTCACATGTCTTGCTTTGCCTGCCTTTGTAATTTATGTGCCTTCCTAAATTTTAATTGTTCATCTGTGAGTAGTCATGTCTTGTTGAGATTTATAAAGTTTTATTTGATTTTCTGTCCCTATTCCTGCAACTGGGTCACTAATTAATTAAAGTCTTTTCCAGTAGTTGCTGATTGTGGGCAGAGGAGTCAGGATCTCTACAAATGGAGAAACACTGTTGAGTTTGAGGACACTAATGCTCTCTTCTGTGTTAGATTTGTCGTCCAAAGGAGATATTATATTATGCTACAGGCATAAATGTTCATCACATGTATAAATTAATAGGTATATGATGAAAGCAAAAATAAAATGAAGGCGTAATAGTTCATAATTTGGCAAATATGTCAATTGTATGTATATGTTTTCCACAAGCCGGAAATTTGCTTCAACTAAAATGTAGGTGGAGCGAAAAGAGATGAGGAAATAGTACTCCACCTTGAATTATATATGTACATTACGCGCCGTTGCATTGGGAAGGGAAAAGGACGCCGATAAATCCCGATGGCGAACAGTTTGCCAATACTGACACCATTAACAATTCTACATTGCTAATTACGGTCGGCGGCATGCACTGCCCGCACACATTGCATGTTTAGTGTTAATTAGTTATCGTTCATATTTCACTGTCATCGGAACAAGATGAATGGAATGATCGTTCAATTGTCTAGCACAATGTTTCTCGTACATCTTTGTCACAATTTTCAACACATGATATAAATACATTAGATATGTATTGAGTAGAATATAAATTTGAAATAAAATTATTGAATTGAAAATATTACTATTTTAGTCTACTTTCTTTGTTTGTGACATGACATCCATGTAATTTTAAAGACAGTTTTTTAGCCTCAGCGACAAATATGTCTCGTTTCGAACCAGAGTTTTGGTGATTTTGAGTCAAAGCACAACTTGTTAGTCCATCGACATTTTGTTTTTCACGTCAAATGTGACGGAAAGGGGCTTGAAGAGCTTGTTTCGAAAATGAGTACCCTGATCACTAATGATCACATGAGGGGCTCCAAATCTGTGAAATAATATCTCTTCACGAATTTGATCATGGTTTTGACGCCATCAGCCGCACAAGTCTCGACCTCTAACCATTTCGAAACATAATTAATCAACATCGACAATAATGTTGGTCTTTCCTAGAGATGAAGGAAAATGGACCAAAAATTTCAAGCCTCATAAATTGAATAATTCTACCTCGAGAATTTGGTTATGGGCATTTTATAATCACACAATTGCACAATAGCATGAGCGTCCTTAAATAGGGAGGGGCAATCAAATCCCAAATGGAGGACCTTGCAAGTGGGCCTATCCCCCTAAAATGTCCTACGTAGGGAAAAATGAGACAAAATTCTAAGATATATTTTACTTCATCATCCGGGATGCATTGCCAGAAGATATTCTCAACTCCACGCTTGAATTAAAAATTATTCATCCTAATAGTACTCCTTGCACGAGTGGAGAAACTTCATCCTTTGCTGAAAATTCAGGTCGGAAGGCAAAGTCTGACAGACTGCATAGTTTGCAATATCGGCAAACCAAAGCACAAAATTTTCTATGGAAAATAGTTGCTCGGAAAAGCAATTCGAAATGCCCCAAAAGCTTGGTTCATAGTTTCTTTCATGTCAACTGTCTCCACTCAGAATCCTTGCAGAAGTAAAACCCACCATATAAGCCTCGCTTTCGCCTCTTTCTTAGCCAACAAATACTTGATCATGCGGGTGGTCGGTAGGCACTAGTGTCTTCGATCCAATCAAATATGGTGGGAACTTTTCGCAAGCAAAGATGACCGCCAAGAACTCCTTCTCGGTCACCTTGCAATTTACTTGTGTGTCATTTATAGTCTTCCTTATGTAGTATATAGATCAAAAGATGTTATCATACATTTGTCTCAAAACCGCTCCAAGCCCATAATCGCTTTTGTTATACATTATCTTGAAAGTGTTGGGGTTCGGAGGATTTCATAAAACAGATTTGCAGCGGAATAAAATAAATAAATTAATCCC
>JAYMTP010008468.1:0-10021 GCA_036897365.1 Geranium brycei
GAGCTTTCCTTTCCACTCCCCTTTATTTCCTCTCTGACTATCACAAGAAAGATTGTGTACAGATACTACTAACAAATCGGTGTATTTAATAAAAAAACAAATCGTGTATTTCATTTTCCTATTGTTGGGTTAATCATAGTTTAAATCCAAAAATAGAATGTGGCTTGACTGTTTTGGGACGGGGATTGTACTTCTTTTTCAACCACTCATGTTCATATTTATTACATTTATTGGGGCTGTCTTAAATTGTCATGTTTCGGTAAATTTTAGCGTGTCTAACTAGTATCTGTTGTTCGATCCAGGTAGTGAAGACCAAGGTTATCAACAGTTGCCTCAATCCCGTCTGGAACGAAGAGTTAACTTTATCTCTTTCACAACCTGTAGGGCTTCTAAATTTGGTAAGCCCAAAGTTCAAATAACGTACTTGTCTAATTAGGCCGATAGATCAAACACATTTTTATTGCTTGACGTTGTTTGAATGTTATCTGTTCCTTAACACTGAGAGTGAGATGTTAAAGAGTTTTTTTTTTCTTTCAATAGGAAGTGTTTGATAAAGACCATTTCAAGGCCGACGACAAGATGGGACGAGCTCACCTCAACCTTCAGCCCATAGTGTCTGCTGCTAGATTGAGGCAGATCCTACAAGTTTCTTCCTCTGGTGAGACAACTCTAAGGAAAGTAGTCCCGGATTCTGATAACTGTCTTGTCAGGGAGAGCTCCATCGTTTGTGTAAATGGCGAGGTTGTGCAAGATGTTTGGCTAAAACTTGGGGAGGTCGAGTCTGGGGAGATTGAGCTAAAGGTTAAACTCGTTGATAGCCGAGCTGCGCCATTAAAATAGACGGGAATGAGGCATACTTGTAACGCCAAGGAGGAGAGGAAGGTAATTGCCTCTGGTTGAAGTAATCTAGATGTTAAAATAGGTATTTCGAGCAGTTTATATGAATTTTAAGGTTAAGTCTAGATAGAAAAGCCAAAGGGTTTGTAGGAATGTAGTGTGAGTTAATTTTATATGTGGTGGGTTGTATTTGTGTCATTTGTATGAATTTGAGTTTTTTTATTTGAAAAAACATGATTTGGTGATCAATTATCCCAAGTTCTCTAATGGCTTTGCACTCTCATCCATTAGCCTATCTGACAATCTTTTGATAGAGAGAGGTTAAAGAGGGAGAGTAAAACTTTCACTTTACCAGTTATTTTTAATTTCTTTCATTTGAAAATATGATCATGGTCTGAACCCGACAACAGTTTTGTTGAAATAAAAAATCACATTCTAAAATTTCATGATACAAATTTGTGTGTTAGACATTTCAAGTGTGAGTAAGTCCCACATTGAAAAATTACGGAGTATAATAAGAGTTAACATATACATATATTCTATTGGCTCGTCTGACTCGATCTATTAGCCTAACGGCTTAATGAGATCCGTACAAACCAGACTTTGATACCACTTGTTGGGGAGAACTGAACCTTACCGATGAGGAGCACGTTACAAGGAACACCCTCATACACATTAAAGCCTACACCTTAGCAAAAACACTAGTCAATTAAATCTTGGATCAAATGTGTATATAAACTCTCATTATACTCTGTAATTTTTCGATGTGGAACTTGTCAGTTTGATGTAGCCCATTTGATATCTTCGTATCCGAGAATTGGCAAATTCGACTCCGCAGTTGCCGCAAAATGTTCTCTTTTCTTTTTAATCTCCAAATTCGTCATAATGTCCATAAGCACAAATTCCGTTTTTCTAGATCCAAAAATTCTTTCACAAGAGAATCCACCTATTTTTGGCTTATTGATTTCCCACTAAAGATGCTCGAATTCTGTTACCTCTCCGACTATCTCTCCATTGGGCAGGGTTTTATTAGCCATTTACATGAGAAATTCCTAACACACGCACACACAAATTTGTATCATGAAATTTATAATGTGATTTTTTATTTGAAGGAAAATGTTGTCAGAGCAAAATCGTATTTTCAAATAAAAGAAATTAAAAATAGCTGGTAAAATAAAAGTTTTACTCTCTCTTCAACCTCTCTCCCTCTCAAAATGAGCTTTTTGAAAACTCAATTCAAACAGAGAAACAAAATTCATATTTCTGCAGAGATGCAGAAAAGAGTAGAGAGAGAAAATTGAATGTCGAATCGATTTGGGACCCGAGTAAAACCAGAGCCCCCAAATCCTCCTTCCCTCGAACGAGCCGAAATGCGTTGTCTGCCTTTCGCGGCGGCTTGAGGACGTTGGAAAAAATGGCAGAAGCCGCCAAGAAAGGCAAAATCTGATATCCTAAGAAAACACAAAATGCACGTAAGCCAAAAAGTCTCTGTCTCCTTCTCATGCGAGTAGGCAGCGGCGTGCTTGCAGTGGTTAAAAAGTCGTAGAGTGATGGAGGAGATGAGTTGTGCGACCAAATTGAAATTGGGGCACGTGGGTTGGAGGCGGAGAAAACGACGTTATGATTTTGTAATTGTTAAGAATGAAACTACTATTAAATATCAAATAAGATCATAAAATTTTAAATCTAAAACATGTACTTTCATCAAAATAAAGAAAATTTACTACAAATAAATGAAGAAAGGAAGTCAATGATATGATTTTAAATTTCTTTTGTAATAATTTAATAATGGATAATCTCATGTAGCTACATCTAGTTTGACAAGTTTCTCACATAATTGCAGCTAATTTATTTTTTCTTCTGTGAGGTGCGTTGAGTTTCCCTTTTCTCACTAAACTACAATCCGTTAACTTTTCAGTTAGTTTTAAACGTGAAATGACCAAACTACCCCTATTTGACTTTTAAATTTTTAAACACATGCCATTGGTCTCTTTTTTTCACTTTTTCCTACCTTTTGCTTTCTCTACCTTTCTCTTGACGGAACCATTAGCAAGTTGACATGAAAATTTGGGACATCAACACAACACATTTAACATGAATCAATCACCATTAAAAAAATTGTAAAATGCCATCTGTCTCTACAGCAGAAGATTCTCAAGTTGAGGATTCTAAGATGCCCACCCTCAACCTCTCGAATGCTCAAGACATTTCCGATTTTACAACTTTCAAGAAACACATCCCAAATCTAGTCACCCTTTAACTATTGCCTAAAAGTCAATGGCAGAACTTGATAATCTTAGAAATTATAAAGGTATCCTTTTACCCATTATTGTATGTATATAAATAAATTACAATGGTTGAATATTGTACTTAGTTATTTCTTCAAGTCCATAATTCGAATTTGTTTCACCTAATTCCTTTGTCGCTACATTTGATATGCTGACTTACCTTGCTTTCCTCTGCTAAAAATAACAATTTTCAGGTCTGTAATAAACCAATCGAGCCTCCAAAGAAACTCGAGAAAGGTTTTTGAAAGTCAAGAACTGGTTTTGTTCAGGAACCATGATTTCCAAATGCTAGACTTGCAATATTTTTATAGTTTTTTTAATGGTGATTAATTCATGTTATGTATTAAATGTATTGTGTTGGTGTTCCAAATTTTCATGTGAGTTTGCTAATGGTTCCATCAAGAGAAAGAGAAAAGTATGAGAAAGTGAAAAAAAGAGAACAATGGCACGTTTTTGAAAATTTAAAAGTCAAATAGAGGTAGTTTTGTCATTTCACGTTTAAAACTAATTGAAAAGTTAACGGATTGTAGTTCAGTGAAAAAAAAAAATTTAACGCACCTCAAAGAAAAAAAATAATTGTAGTTATGTGAGAAACCTAACAAACTATGTTAAGATTATTTCTTTAGTAATTTTTATATTAAAAATTAACAATATTAACTTTAAATAAACAAAAAAAATTATAGTCATGTGAAGAAAATAAAAATCTCAGTTATATAGTTTAGCCATACAAAGAAAATAAAAACCTCAGTTCACACAGATGTGTCGGCTTAAATAAATGTGTCACCTCAACATGGTTAATGAGATTATTATTTGTATTTACTGAAATGGCAACCAAAATGGATAACAAGGCAACGTCAGATGTGGGGGCCGCAGATGAGTATGCGTATTGCTCTTTTCGATGCAATGAATAATTTGATTTTCTCAATTTCATAGCTTCTTCTTCTGATTCGTCTTTCTCTAAAACACTCGTCGCCTCAGTCCGAATTCCACACACATTGAGGTACTCAGCGAAACTCGCACTGATCCAATTCACTTCACATGTTACTTGCTCAATCTGATATTGCTTAATCGATTGATCCGACGGTTACTTAGCTTGTTTTGGTACAGAACTCGCAGAAACAAGTCTTCGCTCGACCCTTCCATAGTTCCATGGCATCTTCCGACTCGATAAAGCCTCGAGGTCACTTCTATTTCCTTTAATTTCATTCTGTGCTCACCCTGTAAGATAAAGATTGCAACTTTATTTCAAGTTCTGTGATCATTGGGTTCAGCATCGAAATTATCGCAGACCCACAAAGCATACATGGGTTCTGATGCTTTAATATGACCCAGAAATTATTCTATGAGATTGTTATGTTTGTTACTAGACTGTTATTGTTTGTCCATAAATTTGCTGTAATTCAATAATAGGAAAAGGGGTTGTTAATGTTTTAGCTTATTCAGTGATGGGTTTCTAAATTTCTGTGCTTAAATTTGAGTTGAGACAGATGTTTGCATTGTTGGGATTGCGCGTACACCTATGGGTGGCTTCCTTGGATCACTTTCTTCTCTATCCGCCACTAAGCTTGGGTCTATAGCTATACAATGTAAACTCCAAACACATGTGCAGTTTTGTTTATGTATCTTGTAATCTTTTGAAGTACTTATTTGTGGTGAATGTGAACATGTAGTTGCTCTTAAGAGGGCAAATGTAGATCCATCGCTTGTGCAAGAGGTGTTCTTTGGAAATGTTCTCAGTGGAAATTTGGGGCAAGCTCCTGCTAGACAGGCTGCATTAGGTGCAGGAATACCTAATTCTGTAGTCTGCACCACCATTAATAAAGTATGCTCTTCTGGGATGAAAGGTGAAAGCTTTATGTAGATAAATTAGTTTTTTTTACTTCCTCTCAGTAATTGTATGTTTGGTGGTGACACGTTTAACCTTGTCTGTCTCAGCAACAATAATTGCAGCTCAGAGCATCCAGTTAGGTGTCAATGATGTTGTAGTAGCTGGTGGTATGGAGAGCATGTCTAATGCCCCCAAGTATCTAGCAGAAGCAAGGTGACCTTTAGTTTGCTCTTGCGCTTGAAACAGTGTAGTTGTCAATCTGACTTAACTCTATGAATAGGTCTTGGTGCTTCTAAGTTGAGTTTAGGGTGAAACAGCTTCTTCTATCTGGAAATGAGGATAATATAAATTTGGAATATCATAGTGATTTTATATTAGTTGATGACTTGATGTGTTTTTAGACTAAAAATGGTGCTGGGTGGTCTTATCGTGTCAATACTGGGGGGTTTATTACTACTGTTGGTGAATGTTTAGACATGCTTAGCTAATAAGATTCCATTGCATTCTCTTGTTAACTACTCCATTTGTTTCGAAATAAGTGTCTTTAATTTCTAGCAAAGATTTAAGTATGGTGAGCTTACTGATCCATTTTCACACCATGTGCCCATCTACTCCATCCAGTAAGATTACTCATACCAAGACTTTTGGTAATTAGTGCATAATTCATTTCCTCATAGAGGATGTGCACTCTTATTTTGGGATATCCATCATAGGGAAGTAGGGAACTTACTTTGGAATGAAGGGAGTAAGTTATTATTTGGTCATCATAGCTGTTATTTGCGAGCTCAAATCCATTAATATAAGGATTCCTTTCATCTGTATAAATAACAGGAAGGGATCTCGGTTAGGACATGATACTATTATAGATGGGATGCTTAAGGATGGTCTCTGGGATGTTTATAATGACGTTGGAATGGGAACATGTGCAGAAATGTGTGCAGATCAGCATAACATAACAAGAGAGGAGCAGGTAGTGTTCTTTGAAAATCTGTTATGCCTCATCCTCTTAGTATTTATAACTTGAACTGAATGAGTCAACGACTATTGCTTAATGTGAAGATAAAACTGTCTGATTTGCTATGTTCTTTGTTTGAATGTCTCAATCATCAATGAGATGTTACAGTTGTTAAGCTTTTAAATAGTTATGGACAATTGGATCCTATGCCACAAAATATTTGGAGAACTTTTCCTAGAAAATTTAGGAATAGCTGGCCTACTTGTTAATGCATTATCTTCTACAATTTAGCTTCCTCTCAGGGTTTCTTTTTCGCACACCTATTATTAATGACATTTAAGCATGTGCTTCATGTTTTTTATATATAATTCTATGGTTATATTTCTTGTAGGATTTGTATGCCGTACAGAGCTTTGAGAGAGGAATTGCTGCACAAAAGGCTGGCGCATTTGCATGGGAAATAGTTCCTGTACACTCTCTAGTCCTTCATGAATAGGATTAAGAATATTGTTTTGGCATTATTAATAGTTCAAGATTTTATAAATGTAGGTTGAAATTTCTGGGGGAAGAGGGAAGCCATCCACAATTGTTGATAAGGATGAAGGTTTGGGAAAGGTAAATAGAACTTGGCGATCTGATTTACGTATGGCAATTCTATTTACGATTTACCTATATGACTCAAGCCTCAAGGTTATGATTTGAAATTTGAACTGAATCTCTAGTTATAAACGTGTTCTCTTCTCCAAGTCTGAGATGCTACTATTGTCCAAACCCTTTCAAAAAACTATACTAGTTGGCATTTTATTTTAAAACTAGATTAGCAGTCTTTACGTGTCAGTAAAGATGATCTAACCTATGCTATAGTAGTACAAGGGATGGTAGAGGTATTGGCTTCATTGCTTGCCATTTGTAAAATTGTTGAATGCAGTTTGGCTTCCTTTGTGGCTCAATTTTCTCTGTCATGTCACCTTTTCCCCCATGTTATTCTGCTTGGTTATTACTCTGATAAATGAGGTAATGAGATCATAAATGGACTGAATTTAACTGTATGGATTACTTTGCCAGTTTGATGCATCTAAGCTAAGGAAGCTCAGGCCAAGTTTCAAGAAGAATGGGGGATCTGTAACAGCTGGCAATGCTTCTAGCATAAGGTCCTCTCTAACTTTCTGCATGTATAAGTGTGCATTCATGATTGATTAGACTTTTGTTTGATTAGAAACTCAGTTGTATGAGTATTATTCTTCAAATATGTATTGTGAACTGCATGGCTTGGGCTTCTAAATTGACATATGTTTGCATTATTGAACAGTTAAATAGTTTTACTTTAAGTTTATAATATATTGATGTCCGAGAAAATAGTCTTTATTGTGAAAGAATTTGTTCATGAACAGTGATGGTGCAGCAGCACTAGTGCTAGTGAGTGGGGAAAAGGCACTTAAGCTTGGGTTGCACGTAATTGCTAAAGTTAGAGGATTTGCTGATGCAGCTCAGGTACTTCAAATAATATTGCTTATAGTTTCTTCTCCTGAAACTGAAATGATGCTAAGCTGACAAGATTGCCTGAACAGGCACCTGAATTATTCACAACTGCTCCATCCCTTGCGATACCAAAAGCAATTTCTAATAGTGGTCTGAAGACTTCTCAAATTGATTTCTATGAGATAAATGAAGCCTTTTCTGTGAGAACTTGTGCCTATAATCTCCGGTATTGGTAGTAGTTCATCTGAGTAGTTATTTACTAATTTTATGTGCCAACCTCTTGTGGCAGGTTGTGGCTCTTGCAAATCAAAAGCTGCTCGGGATTAATCCTGTTAGTCTTTATCTCTCTTCTGAATTCTGAATTACATTGAAAACTTTGTAAATCTGATTTGTTCTTGTGTATGTTTAAGCGTGTCTGATGCTCCTAATTGCCAAAATTTATCATCATATTATTTTGATGTTTTGGTTTTCAAACTCTTTTTATATCATGTATGCAGAAAATTTTGAATGTGCATGGTGGTGCTGTGTCTTTGGGACATCCATTAGGCTGCAGTGGAGCTCGTATCTTGGTTACATTATTGGGGGTAATTTTTAAAGGCTTTTCTTACTTACTCATCGAGATTCAAACAATTACTGTTCTGTAACCCTCTCCCTCCACCCACATTACTGGCCTTCTATTGTCGCGATAAGCCCGTCTTATGACTTAGCAGAAGATCTGTTAAGTCGACTTAACTTTGCTGTCTTGTTTATCTGGGAAATGAAAAATTGTTAACATAATTTATCTTCCCTAAGTTGTTATCTTTTGGGCACATTTTTTTTGGAAAGGTATATTTAGCTGCAATCTGTTTGTTGCTATCTCTATGATCAAACTGATCTATGAGATACTTTCGTTCTTGGGGAAAATGAAGGATGAATTAACCTATGATTGTTTCCATAACTTTAAATTCTTTCAGCAGTATCTCAACGAAGAAATAATGATGTTGCAGGTAATGAGACATAAGAACGGGAAGTACGGGGTTGCTGGTGTCTGCAATGGAGGAGGAGGTGCTTCTGCCTTTGTTCTTGAGCTCGTGTAAGCCTTTTACTTTACTGGTCTGCTTCAGATTTTCACAAACCTAATACATAGCAAATTTCTGACTGAGAAATTTTCCTATTTGAAGCATCAAGCATATGATATGTACACACTATCACTCCTTGCCATGTAATGCAATTTTATCCCAACTTAATATTTGCAAACTCTTTATTTTGATTTTGCAGGTCAGGTCCGAGTGTGGGGCGTTCTTCGTTGTGAAAATGGTCTTCCCTCAGTTCCTCTTGGATCACAGAAAATATGTTCTGTAATATTTTTTTTTATTTACTTTGCCAGTTTTCTGAATAAGAAAAATGGTTTTATCATACAAGTATAAACTTGATATTATAAACTTTGATGCCTCTATCCACAATGATTGTGTTTCAAAAGGAGGAATATAGAATTAATAAGATTCATAAAAATCATCATGGTTTGTTATTAAAGGTAAAATGAGTATTTCTCTTCTTTTTTTGTATACTGACAATTGAAGGCAAATAAAATGGTTTATACAAATAGGGTCAATATGGTCATTTAGTCTGGAGGGAATGGTTAGTGTTCAAACCGTGAAAGCAGGCGAAACATCTCATGTTGGCTTCTCTAAAATCCTACAATACCAACAACATATCTAAATTTCCATATACATTAAAAACACAACCTCGTTTATATATTTTTGGCCACTCCCTCTCAATTCTTAATCATAAATTTCTCTTTCTTCTAAAAAAAATGAATAAATATTGATGCACCATCTTCGGATTCTATCTATGCATTTATGATAATCTTCTTCTCTGGCTCTGGCATCTTTCTTTAAGGTATGTGCATTTTCTTTTCCCTGTTTGATTTCACAATTGTGGCCATGTTTTAGGTTAATTATAATCTTGTCATATTCTCACGTTAAATCTGCACGATTGGAGAGATGCATCAGAAAAAATAATTGGGTAATTGTTGGATAAATCATTAAAAAGATCATTCATCCATGGATTGTGTAAATTTTACTACTAAATATTTGTACGTTTAACTGTGTTAATTTTTGTATTTGGATTGGAATCAATGATTTAATATATTTTGAACGATCACAAAAGATTTGAAGAGGAGATTGCAAGATAAATAAACAAAAATGGTGAGAGTGCATCAAAATCAAAACCAGAGGAATTTGTCACAAGAGTCTCTACGGACGGAGGTGGGAGAGATCGACACGAGAGCGCCGTTTCAGTCCGTGAGAGCTGCCGTTAACTTGTTTGGTGCTGTTGCGGACAAACCCTCCTTGCCTTCCTTCAAGAGACAATCCTCAGCTCTCTCTCTTTCTTCTGCCGAGGTACCATCTACTTCTTACTTGTTACTATATTATGATCATTCTTCTGATTTACTACAAATCCACTATCTTAATTTTAAAATATTTTATTAAATGGTTGTATGATCTCGTTTTTTTTTTTATGTGACCCACTTCTCTATTTCAGGTTACATAATGCGTATGTACTTAATTTGACATGTATGTGAGGAGAGTGTTAAGTTCATACATCATTATATATGCAAATCATATAGCTGCTTAATAAATGTTTTGGAGCCTC
>JAYMTP010008469.1:0-10019 GCA_036897365.1 Geranium brycei
TTGGAGTTAAACATGAAAAAGTAGCTCCCTACTCTAATTCTAATGCAAATCACTCCCTATATTATTTTAAGTATATGGAGCACCATTGGAGATGCCCTTAGTAATTATCCTCCATTCTCAGTACGTCATTATCTATTGGTATTGAAAAACAGAATTCTTAAGAAAGCATATGTACCAAATACCAACAATTTATGTGCATATATCGTTTACGGGTCTGTTGCACTTCCAAGGGCATTGCCTAACTAACAGGCTTCCTCCACGGATAAGCACTCCAAATCTTGAAAAGAATGCAATTTTTTGTCTTTCAGTCAGTCGGTTTTCAGTAAGATCGACGAGAACAATTATATCACCACGTGTCACTTTGAAAAAACACTATGTTACAAGGAGCTGACAAATAACACAAAGAAATCGTGCCAACTTAAGAAGATATTACTAGAGTATTGCACACAAATGGAGAATATAACATCAAAGCAAGGATTCTTTCGATAAGTGAAGCTTTATGGCACAAAGAATCTTTATTGAAAGGAAGCCAAATAAGAGCATATGTCCAATGGTGGGACGGTATAACACTATGATTGGTTTTTCCATGGCTCCTTACACGATCATCGGCAAGAACAGCATTCCAATGATTTTATTTAGCCTTTGCTGCCGAATCATTACTACAACATCAGGTCAGCGATTAGACAAGCCAGACGTCATTGTTCCGGGTTCAAAAATCAAATATACTCTCAATTCCTCAAGATATAATTCTTTTGTTTAGTTGCTTGCTACAACAATAAACTGAAATTCATCACAAACACATGCTACACCAAAATTGGAGTTCAAGAGAAACCCAGAACTTTGCCCCAAACCATGATCTGAATTGTTTGTATACAACCAACCATGAAACTAAAATGAATTGGTAGTTCCAATTGTCCATCACTAATACAAAAGACACAAGCTTGAAAACCAAATATCATCAGCACATCAAAAAAAACTAAAATATCAAAATTATAGAACTTTCTAGGTAAACCAACAGAGCAATAAATAATAGAACACAAATTCATCAATTAGAGCAAAAGGGTATGCAAAATTGATATCAAAATATAAAATTGTGGTGAAATGGAGTTGTGGGTGTGGTGGAAATTGGTTACCTCTTCTGGTCGTCGTGACGACGACAGACGAAGAAGGAACGATGGAAACGGCAAGAGGAAGAGGAATTGTTGGAGGGACTGTACGTTTCTTTGCATCTCTTGCACACCTTCTTCTCTTCTTTCGATATCTCCATTTTTTCGCTCTCTGTCTTCTGCTTTGATTCCATGTTCTTCATCACTTGATATACTTTTCTTTTTGGGGAAATTGCGATACAATTTCTCTATTTTTATTTTTTTTTACATAAAACTGCAATAAGCAAAAGAATGTTAATAATTATTTCGATTATATTTATTGATTTTACATAAAACCGCGGTAAATAAAAAAATAATAATCACCACGAAAGTTAACTTAATTTTGTAACACATTATTAATGTCATTTTTAGAATGAAAACTAAAATTACTAATGATCCAAATATAATCACCCGCTAAATATAGTTCGAGCTAGATAATAAGATGTATTGTTAACAGATCACCTAACAAAAACCAAAAAAATATTGGGTAAACGTGATAAAGCTTGTCTACGATCAAACAAAATAGAACCCTTAACTCCAACATGATGTAATTGGTCACTGCACGCTAGCTTTCTCTAACTGATTTCAAAGAATTCCAAATAGAAAGGGTTGGTCACTCCTTGAATCACTTCCTGACAATCTGATTCCACATGCACGCTCGCACACTAGCTTTCTCTAATTCATTTCAAAGAAGACCAACTGGCAAGGGGTGGTCACTCCCTGAATCACTCCATAGCAATTTGATTCCACCTGCACTCGCACATTAGTTTTCTCTAACTCATTTCAAAGCAGTCCAAATGGAAAGGGTTTCCATAAAAGAATAGTCCTCCAAAACTTTTTGTACCCATCACCCTACCGCAAAATTCTTTGATAGCCATACCTAACTCAAACTTTTGACCTTGAACATGACCGCACCGTCTACAATTATCTTCACCGCCTCCTGCTCCATCAGTTTCCATTTCTAGATTGGACTGACAATCTTTGTCGAGGCGAGGCCAAAATCGCCACCCTCCATCCCTCACTAGTCCTATTCGCCTCGAAAGCCACATAGGCCGAAGGAAACCTCGACCCACCCCAAACCACTTCATTTCCATTCCTTCAAATGTCCCACAATGTCACTACCATATTTGTCATCACCTTTGACCTTCTAACATTGAGAATATTGTCCAGCTGAGTAAACACACTATCTCCTGTCCCAAGCATCCCAATCAAACCCACCAAGGCCCAAACACGCCTGAAAAGAGGGCAATCAAACAAAACACGGGATGTCGTTTCTCGAGCCTCATTACAAATAAGACATACACATTCCAGATAGGGGTGGGTATTGTAGACCCGAAACCGCCAGAACTGTAGAACCAGGAACCGTGAGTAACGATTTCGGTTCCAAAATTGAAAGATCCATTGATTTTCGGTTCTTAAACATATAATCGGCAAGTACTCGCCTAGAACTGGACCGATTTGATGAACATCATATAAATCAATCCTTAAGTTCCTTCATCACTGTCCACTTAGCAAATTTGACCTTGATTTACTTCAATCTAATAGTGGAAGCTTCAATGTTTGTGAACTTTCTAATTCGATTGAGTTGTAATAATTGAGTTTTAACGTTTGTTTTTTAAAACTTTTAATAATAAAAAATTTAAAGTTTTTATCTAAAAATTGGAATATAAATCGTTTAATTTGGACCACAAACCACATAACTAACAAAAATAGAAAAATGTCTGAATCTATTTGGACCATAAACCACATAATTAACAAAAATAGAGAAGTTACCGATTTTAGTTAGTAGAAACGGAGCATCGAACTGGAGGAACGGGTCCAGAACCGAACCATTATGTAATAATTTTAGGTCCGGTTCTTAACCGGTCTGGATCCATACCCACCCCTAATTCCAGATGGATCTTGCGGGAAACAAGGACCTTACTAGTCTGTAGGCACCCCGAGGCAAACTGGCACAAGAATACTCGGAGCTTTGGTTGAATCCTCAACTCACAAATTGAACCCAACAATGAGATGTGATGTTTCACGTGAAGGTCATTATCTGGCAGTGACAGCCACGGACCGCAACACGACAAAACTCGCCCAGTCTAATCTCCCTTCTAACTCCAAGGCCCATCAAACTTTTGGCTGCCTACAAACTCTGCCAGACTATCCCTGAGTTAGTTCGCGCATCCAAAAAATACTTCTCATATAGTATTTGGCTTTGAAAAGCCTCCCCAACAAAGAATTTGACATGTAAATAACCCTCCATCCCTATTTTCTTAATAACGCCAAATTAAAGTCTTGAAGTTTAAGAAAGTCCAATCCTCCTAACTATTTGTGTGAACACAGCGTGTCTTATCTACAACAGTTCATCCCCTTATTTTGACCAGACCCATTCCACCAAAATCAAATAAAATTTTCAACTCCTCTAGTAGGCCAACTGACAAAAGAAACTCGCTTGTGATATGATTTGACAGTGCTTGTAGGATTCCCCCTTGCCTGGGAAAGCAGCTTACCTTCCCAGCTAGCAACTGTGGTCTGGACGCAATCCTTGATAAACGTGAATGTCTCTCGTTTGCGTCTACCTATCAAATTGGGAAACCCTAAATAAATAGTTGATTCTCTATCCTCCTTGAACCATAACACTTGACATATGTCGATTCTGATGTCCACTAAACAGTTTGCGTTGAAAGAAATTGAGCACTTTTCTATATTAACCTTTTGACCTGAAGCTCGCTCATAACTTTCCAACATCTCCCTCATCCTTCCTGCCACCTCCACCGAAGTCTTACAATAGAATTAGCAGTCATTTGCAAAAAAAATGTGGGAAATCGAAGACGCTTTCCTTACTATAGTAACCCCATCAAATCTTTTATCGAAGCAGTCAACCCCTTTGCAAACAAGATAAAAAGGTAAGGGAATATAAGGTATACATGTCTGATGCCTCGAGACTGAGGTTGAAGGAGCAACAATCGACCGCTTGTAACAACAAACAACTGGACAGAACAAACACACTCCATAATCATGTATCCACATAAAAATTATGTAGTGTGTCGTAGTTTTGCACAATTTGCCCTCTATTTTTTTTCCATTTTCACCTTCTCCACTTCAAATTATAACAATTTAATAAACTTGTATTTTATATTACCTAATATTGCATTATTTTTTAGATAGATTTGAAAATTTTAGATGTTAATGCATAGGAGGGCGTGGAGGGTTTTTGTTGGGCAGACAAGTTTGATGATGTAATTTTTGTTTAGAAAACATATTAGTCGGAAAGAGAGCCTTATGTGAGAACTAGTAGGGAATTAGTAATAATTTATCGGACTAATAAAAAATTAATGAAATTAAAAGATTAATCAATTATTAACAGATGAGAAATCAACCGACGAGTCAGGCATTTTTAGAACGATGCTGGTGAAAGACAAGGCGCATGAAGAATGCAAGACTCAGAAGTCCTAACTTCTAAGGAGTTACCTTATATTCGAAGAATTAGGAGTTTGGAATAAGTTGGAAGGTAGCTAAACTACCTCATACAAGGCTCAGAGAAGTTTAGCTTCCACTCAAAAATAAGTTGCACAGAAACTGAAATAATAAAATGGGTATCATTATGTTTTATTCCATGAAAAACAATATCAATCAATACTCCATGGCTCATTCATGGTGGGTCTCATGAGAAATGACGAGCCTGGGTGCAAATAAATTACTAAATACAGAAAGAAAATGAAACCAAGGAACTGGCTTTCAGCATTCACTCACAAGAATGCTGCTTATGATAAGATCGGCTAGAATAGTACATCATTACACCCGCATATGTAAATCAAACCTGCAAAAAGCTTGCATACTTGGCTCCTAGGAACAGCCTCTGGATACAAAGCAGTGCGTTTTTTGTAACCTCTGAGCTCTCGTGGTTCATCAGTCTCATCACTCGCTCCTTGGCCCTAAGGTCATTCACTATCACCCGCCCGGCTGGATGATGCTGGACGAACTGTGAAAGATCAAAGCAAGCAACAGAGAGCGCCCTGGGATCGCTTGATGTGTCCAGTACTGTGATAAGGACCCTTAAAATCTGTGACAAAAGAGTTGTGTCAGGTTTACACGTATTAAGTATTAAATCTTTGATGTATGAGGAAATTCATCATTAATTGTGCATCCTGGCTTTTTGTCACCAAAACATAGCATCCAAAGCTAATGCATACAATGAACCATGACAGGGGCAATTTGTAATTGAAGACAATGTAAGATCATGTTTACAAACAAAAGAAATTGAATGGAGAAGATGACTGACAAACACATTATGTATGAACTTAATATTGTAACCATTTTTTCGAAAGTTAGTTTTATACATCCAGCGTGACACGAACCCCGGCCACCAAGCCACAGATTCAAGCATGTGACCATTTGGATAAATAAACTTTGGTTTAATGTTCTAACCTTTTATATTATATAATTGCATGGGAAGCTGAAAATCCAATTTTTTCACAGTAGTCTGTGACTCTGCTTTTGAATGCAGAAATAGCCAAAGTAAAATATGAGAATCCCTCATAGTAGCATATACATATAGTTCTTCATTAGCACTCATACACATAAATACCCAAACCACTCATGTCAGCTAAAACAAGGAGTAAATGACAATGACAGTATCTTTTTAAATTTTAGTGTCAGATAACTACCAACTTGAATAAAAGTGAACTTTTAGAAAACCATTGTCAATTCTTCCATAATAATAGCATTTCCTTCAGAAACCTAAAGCCGAGAAATTAAGTTGTGGAGTGAGAAAAGTTGATACCTGGAAGTCATTCTCTTCAAAGTATGAAATATTGTCGCGCCAAAACATAGCATCTTTGTGCACAGGAGACCAATCAAGATGGCCAAGGAGGACTTCTTGCTTGTACTTATCAAATGAACTCAATTTCTTAATGTTGACCTTCAGCCCCTCCTCCAGGTGATTCAGAGCCTCCAGAAGGTCCTATGGTTTAATTCATTGGGGAATAGAAATTAATTACTGAAAACCACAAGTAAAATAAATAATATTAATATCCCTCATATTTTACAGGCATGCGATATTCGGAGGGGAAAACCCCATTTTCCTCTTATATAACAACATAAATATGTATCTGAATTCCACATCAGGCTTGCAAGTTTGGGACCAACATATCCGATTGAGAGCATTGTATGTAGATCTTTATTGCTATCAAATTCAAACTAAATACCTTTTTTGCAATCATCATCTTAGGTATGGAGCGTTTCAAAGCAAATTTTTTAAACCATCAGTTGGTAACAAATAAATGTTCACATTTCCTGATCCCTTTCTTTTAGTATGATAGGGTACAAAATTATAATAAATTAATTGGAAGAGGATATGCTGTAGTTCTTTTAGTCTTACCTCATCACTCCAAGCTTGTGATTTCAGATTTTGAACAATTTGCAGTAATCCAAGATCAACCATCTGAGCACCAAATGTCCCTTTGGAGAGCAAGTTCTTGAAGGTCAAGACAACAACCCTGACAACCTGGCAGAAAGGGCACCCAACCACTTACATTCAGAAAAAATTAGCACAGGCGCATATGTACATGCCATGCTCTGAAGTAATCCATGCTTACTGAAGTACGCAACTGAAACAGAATTCAACAAAAGGATTATGAACTTAACATACAAATGCCAAAATCTTACCTTTTCCTTTGTGGAACTTTTCACAACCTCTACAAGTCTTGGCAAGGTTCTAGAAGTAGCCAGGTACTCAATTGCAGGTTCATAGTAAGATAATAGCCAGACACATAGACATGTTTCATAAAGGAACTGTTACATAGAACATAAAAGTTATGTTTTAGAACTGTGTAGAATCCGCAAGCATGTCAACTACGAGCTTCCATAATATGAGTATACATAAGCAGCACCAAATATTCATCCATAAGTACGGTAACATAACAGAATCAGGCACAGAAAAACACTGATAAGCCATCAATAGTGACAAAAAAAATACCTGCATAGACTGCTGGGTGGATGCAGGAGAAATTAAAGGAACAAGTAACTTCACCCCATCTGCTTGAACAAAAGAAGATCTGACCACAGGCTCTTTAAGTGAAGTTGCAAGGCAGCTGATAGCAACTAAGACACCACGACTAGGATGTGAAGGATTCTTCAGCTGCACATGATGATGACGCTGACTACATAAATCATACGATCTAGAATAATTCTACATGCTGACATTTGAAGTTGTGAACAGAATTAAGGTTCATTGGAAGGAAAACAAGACTCATCCAATCAATGCAATCTATCTGTATCAGCTCTATGATGGACCAAAAAAGATTGAGAAAGAGAATGCAGGGTAACAGAATGCATGCATTGCCAAATCAATTCTGTTTAGAAGAAACTTTCGGTTCTCCAGTGAAGTTGCATAATGCCCATAGCCCAAGTAAGAAAATGTAAGCCAAAACCGTGACAAACCTGTGTACAAAGCCAGTCTACCAATCCTTTCAGCACGTCATCAATAGCAGTGACTGTTTTCTTTGAACTTGGGGATTCCCCATTTGAAACAATACCATCCTGATTTCTTGGCCTGACACTTCAATAGCAAGAAAAAAATGGATAGAGAAAGCTTGAACAATGCCATACCACTTTATTTGTTATTTTCATATCACCAAGCAAATAAGTATGCAACTGGATCACAGTCTTAAGTACCTTATAATCACAGCAAGTATCTTACAGCTCTTTTCCTGTATGAACCAGTTACCTTTCCAAAGCAGCCTGGAAGTGGACAAAGTACAACATAGTTTTAGTACAAATCACAAACAAACAACCACTTGAAAAACATGATGGCAGATATTCATAACTTTATAGGAAGAGCAACAATTTTCCATTGACAAGTGAGAAAGGAAGCCCCGCTCAAGCATAAGAGGGAATCTCCGAAGATTTGAATAAACACTTACCGTAAGAAGGGTTCATAAGTGTCGTCATTTGCAAGAGATTTATCATGAAATAACTTGGCCCTGTTTGGGTTTGCTGCATAAGGAAGATGAAAATGAGTCAATATGTTCAGATTTGACAATGAAATTAAGAGCAAATTATTCAGACTTACCTGTAAGCATTTCATCGATCAAAGCCAGTACATACTCAACGGTGTCCTCTTTAAATATGTCATGCAAAATGTTAACGAACACTTTAACGTAAGATGGGCCATCCTGTCAGGACAATATAAGCCATTAATATGATGTGTCAGCTGTTTATTGTTATACTCCCAATCCCATTGAGTACACAAAATGTTAGTAGTTGTTATGATTCAGTGAAAATTCCATAAAATGAGCATATAGTATACTTTATTTGGAGAGCAAGATAAGCAAGTCATAGGGAAAGATCATAACATGATAAGAACCTCATCGAGTAACTAGTAGGTTAAAGTTCCCAGTACAATAATGAAATCAAAAGCAGCAAGAAAACATGCCTCATCCAGCAACTGTGCCTTTTGAGACTCAGTTTTTTTATCATAGCGCCTTAACAGCTGTAGAGACGTTCCTGAGATAAGCTTAGTTGTCATGTACGTCTCCCATGGTATGTCCCTTTTAAGAACCTAAAAGAGAAACACAGTGTCAATAGAAAAAACCCACCAATAATGCACTTTTATTAGCTAAACCTATCTTTAAATCTACAATCGAAACTCTTCTCATCTGAATGGATATTATGGAACTTGGAAACAGTTTACCATGGTAGTAACCAAAATGAATTATTATACTGGCAGAGTTCCAGCATGAGCTCCCAAATTCCACAAACAATCAACCATCAGCTCCATTAAATGATCAAGTTAAACAAACTATTGATTTTTCAAACCAAGCAAACCAAAGTTCTATCAACTCAGTTTCATAAAGATTTAAGTTTTACAATGACAACCCGAACACCAAAACAAAAGGGTTCCGTTTTTTTTTTCAAAAAAATTAATATTTCCAAAAGAAACTGGAAAAAAGAAAATTAAGCTTAGAGCAATAGTAACTGGAAGTAATTGGATCGCCGACCTGTTCGGAGGTAAGCTCGGCCTGGTCCATTGGCATTGCGACCCCTGAAAATCAATGATCAAATCGAGACACTATCAGAACATCAGAAATCAAAAAGACTAATGGATCTAAAAAAATTAGATCAAATCAAGCTAACCGAATCAAACCACGTTCGGATTCAAACAAAACGATCAATACATCAAACTAGAGCTTATGCAGGTCGCACATTAGAAAAACAAAGCGAAAAACACATGCCTGCCCTAAGTTCCCAACGATTTCAGCGAAAAATCCACAAAATCGGTCTGGTTTCAGGGAGAGACGAACGAGACCTCGATTGATCGAGATTCGGTGAAAACACGATATAGATTTGCAGATTGGACGAGAAGATTGAGAGAACTGCGAGCGATCGCGTACCTGAGGAGCGTTTAGCTGTGGCTGTTGCGAAGCTCAAGCTCCGTATCTGTGATTGTTCGTCTCTGTCTCGTGAGGGAGCTTCCTGGAAACTGAGTTGGATTGAGAGAGCTCAGATCTGCTACATCCGTGACTAGTTTTTATTTTTATCGTTTTCTTCTTTACTGCTTATAATTCACAAACGGCTAAGATCCACGTACCCAACACGTCTCGTGGGTTCGTGGGCCTAGTCTTAGCCCAGCCTGACGAAAATGGGCTTATGGGCTTACGACACATATGCTTATGGGCCTAGTCTTTCTACCACCTTGCTTACTTTGTGTGTTTGCCTAAAAAAATAGCCAAATGGGGAGATTGTTGTTACGTTTAGATTGGCTATATTTTTCAAGACACAGAAAGATGTTAGTCGCAATGTCTGAAGCGTTGGCGAAAGACATCTGTCGACTGTGTTTTAGGCAAGTGTCCGATTTAGATTATGATTAGTATACATGCATGTGTA
>JAYMTP010008470.1:0-10018 GCA_036897365.1 Geranium brycei
TCCCCGGCTAGATACCCACTTGTTTGCCCTATTACCCGTCCCGTTACCCGAAATTACTGACCCGCCCCGTTCCCAATACGGTTGGGTCTATGGATTACCCGTCGGGTTTGGGTATTTTTTTCATCCCTAAATGTAATTCTATTATTGCGAATAAATTATATAGAAGGTAGAATTTGTAACGGTGGGAATACAAAAGGGGAAACAATAATAGAGAATTAATACAAATTAATACACAATAACTCTAAATATCACTAACAATTTTTATATGAAACATGTATATATCCATAAGAACACTTAATTTCTTTCACAAAATAACAAAAGCCATAAAAATTTAATTAAACCTCTCAGTCATTTATTTTTATATCAAACATGTATCGTAATTATTCTTACGCATAAGTCTTGAAAAAATAAAATAAATTAGAATTTTTGATATGATTGTAGATAAAAGCTACAAAATAAGGTAAGAAAGAGGTTGTTTGGTTAATGATGAATCTGTTGGGTTTTGTTGAGCCCGCTAGAACTGACCCATTTTCCATCTACCAATAAAAGCGTGAGGTATTCGCTACTCTATGAAGTCACCCTGACGCAATGCCCTCTATTCTAAGGGAAGTGAGTCTCGAGCCTTCGCTCAAGACTCACTTCTCAACTTTCTATTTGGATAGGGCAGGACAGATACAATCTAGCAAAGGCCCAATCCGCAAGACCCAACAAACGTTCAACCACTTCAATGCCCCACTTAGTTACAAGCTCATGTTATCAAGCTCGGTGGTTGAAACTAACAAAAATAACATTAATAAATTCTAGATTATTTCACATCTTATCGATGTGAGATTTCAAGTATGTTCTCTTTAGCTAAATCTAACCACGCCATTGTGCATTCAAATTATTTACATACCTATAATAATACATAATTTATTTCACAAAATAACAAAAGCCAAAAATATTTAATGAAATCTCTCAGTCATTTACTTTTATATGAAACATGTATGTAATTATTATTATGCATAAGGTCTTGAAAAAATAAAATAAATCAGGATTTTCGATATAATTGTTGATAAAAGCTACAAAATAAGTTAAAAAAAAAGAGGTTGTTCGATTTATGATGAATCCGTCGAGTTTTGTTGAGCCGCGCTAGAACCGACCCGTTTTCTATCCACCAATGAAAGTGTGAGATATTCGCTGCTCTGTGAAGCCAGCCTGACGCAATGCCCTTTACTCTAAGGGAAGTGAGTCTCGAGTCTTCGCTCAAGACTCACATCTCAACTTTCTACTTGGATCGGGCAGAACAGATACAATCCAGTAAAGGCCCAACCCTCAAGACCCAACCAATGTCTAACCACTTCAATGCCCCACTTGGTTACAAGCTCACCTTATCTAGATCGGCGCGGTTGAAACTAACAAAAATAGTATTAATAAAGTCTAGGTTATTTTCCATCTTATGGTTGTGGGATTTCAAGTATGTTATCTTTCTAGTTAAATCTAATCGTGCCATTGTGCATTCAAATTTTATACATATCTATAACAAAACATAATTTATTTCAAAAAATAACAAAAGCCATAAAAATTTTAATTAAATCTCTCAAACATTTATTTCTATATTAAACATGTTTCGTAATTATTCTTGTGCATATGTCTTGAAAAAATAAAATAAATTAGGATTTTTGATATGATTGTTGATAAAAGCTACAAAATAAGGTAACAAAGAGGTTCTTCGGTTGATGATGAATCTGTTGGGTTTTGTTGAGCCCCGCTAGAACCGACCCGTTTTCCATCCATCGATGAAAGCGAGAGGCGTTCGCTGCTCTGTGAAGCCAGCCTAACGCAATGCGCTCTACTCTAAGGGAAGTGAGTCTCGAGCCTTCGCACAAGACCCACATCTCACCTTTCTATTCGGATCGGGCAGGCCAGATACATCCAACAAAGGCCCCACGCGCAAGACCCAACAAACGTTCAACCACTTTAATGCCCCACTTGGTTACAAGCTCACGTTATCAAGCTCAGCGGTTGAAACTAACAAAAATAACATTAATAAAGTCTAGGTTATTTCACATCTTATCAATGTGGGATTTCAAGTATGTTCTCTTTAGTTAAATCTAACCACGCCATTGTGCATTCAAAATTTTTACATACCTATAAAAATACATAATCTATTTCACAAAATAACAAAAGCCAAAAAATTTTAATTACATCTCTCAGTCATTTATTTTTATATGAAACATGAATTATTCTTATGCATAAGGTCTTGAAAAATTAAAATAAATTAGGATTTTCTATATGATTGTTGATGAAAGCTACAAAATAAGGTAAAAAAGAGGTTGTTCAGTTTATGATGAATCCATCGAGTTTTGTTGAGCCACGCTAGAACCGACCCGTTTTCCATCCAACTATGAAAGCGAGAGGTATTCGCTGCTATGTGAAGCCAACCTGATGCAATGCCCTCTACTTTAAGGGAAGTGAGTCTCGAGCCTTCGCTCAAGACTCAAATCTCAACTTTCTACTTGGATCGGGCATGACTGCTAGATAAGTTGTTATTTCACAAACGCAAATTCATAAATTAAAGTATACATCAATCATGCGATATAAAGAAGATAGAAGCAGACAAACAGATGAAATTGAATATTTTTATTTATTGAACACCTCAACAGAAATACAACAAACTATCACTTGACCTGTGATTTGGTATTGGACAGATGAAGGAAGAAAAGATTATCGTTGATGCACAGTAATCCGCTTTCTTTAAGACAATATTGACCTCGTATGGGCAAATTGCTTCCAGGATACAACGACGATTGTAGGCGAACTCAGAACCACAATATAGAGAGAATCAGGGAAGAACGAACTAGAGAGAAGTAGTCGGCTAGGGTATTTTTCGGTGGTTTTCGTCTCTAGCGAAGCTATATATTTATAGGCTCAAGGAAAGTCGAAACCTAAAAGGGAAAAGGGAAAGAAATAATTACGAGTTTCTTTCTTGGGGAGAAACACTCAATATCTCATATTTTCTTAATTTTTCAATTAAGAGATTTTCCTTTTAATGGCATTTGACCACGTTTTTATTTCCGAAAAAATATTATTCCCGAAAACTAATTATTCTGAAAATATATTTCCCAAAAGCATGTATTTCGGAAATATTTATTTCCAATTACAAGTGTATCGAAAATACAATATTTTCCAAATACAATTTGGAAATTTTTGTTGAGAAGTCTTATGGGCCAGGGCAAAAATGTGGCGGGTGGCGGGTTTCCGGCCCACCAATTTTCTACAGCATTCGCGTCCCGCACGTCGTGCGGGCGCACACAAGTTCAAGCCCGGAGCCCGCTCGTTGGCCCAAAATAAGTTGATAAAAACTACAAAACAAGTTAAAAAAGAGGTTGTTCGGTTTATGATGAATCCGTCGAGTTTTGTTGAGCCACGCTAGAACAGGCCCGTTTTCCATCCACCAATGAAAGCGTGAGGTATTCGCTGCTCTATGAAGCCAGCCTGATGCAATGCCCTCTACTCTAAGGGAAGTGAGTCTCGAGCCTTCGCTCAAGACTCACATCTCAATTTTCTACTTGGATCGAGCAGGACAGATAAAATCCAACAAAGGCCCAACCCGCAAGACCCAACCAACGTTCAACCACTTCAATGCCCCACTTGGTTACAAGCTCACGTTATCAAGCTCGGCGGTTGAAACTTACAAAAATTGTATTAATAAAGCCTAGGTTATTTCCCATCTTATCGATGTGTGATTTCAAGTATGTTATCTCTCTAGTTAAATCTAACCACGCCATTGTGCATTCATATTTTATACATATCTATAACAACACATAATTTATTTCACAAAATAAGAAAAGCCGTAAAAATTTAATTAAATCTCGTAGTCATTTATTTTTATATGAAACATGTATCGTAATTATTCTTATGCATAAGTCTTGAAAAAATAAATTAAATTAGGATTTTCGATATGATTGTTGATAAAAGCTACAAAATAAGGTAAAAAAGAGGTTGTTTGGTTGATGATGAATCCGTTGGGTTTTGTTGAGCCCTCGCTAGAACCAATCCGTTTTCCATCCACCGATGAAAGCGAGAGGTTTTCGCTGCTCTGTGAAGTCAGCCTAATGCAATGCCCTCTATTTTAAGGGAAGTGACTCTTGAGCCTTCGCTCAAAACCCACATCTTAACTTTCTACTTGAATCGGGCAGGCCAGATACAACCAACAAAGGCCCCACCCGCAAGACCCACCATACGTTCAACCACTTTAATGCCCCACTTGGTTACAAGCTCACGTGATCCAGCTCGGCGGTTGAAACTAACAAAAATAACATTGATAAACTCTAGGTTAATTCACAGCTTATCGACGTGGGATTTCAAATATGTTATCTCTCAACTTAAATCTAACCTTGCATTGTGTATTCAAACTTTATGCATACTAATTATAGCAGAAAATTTATTTCACACAGTTATAAAAGCCATAAAATTTTATCTAAATCTTTTAGTGTTTTACGCATAAAACTATATTTTAATTAGTCTTATGCATAAAACTAATAGAAATGAAGAACTGTAATACATCAATTCAAAATGTAAAATTTTATTTTGTGTCATTGTCATATCATACCACAATGTTAAATATTGAAAAAAAATGACTAATTATCATTAATATACCAGTTGGAGCTTAGTCTAGTGATTGACACTACTTGTTTCATAATTTCAAAACGAAGTTCGAGACTTAATACGGTATTTAGGTGGGATGAGTTTAAAAGATATATAGAACGTGTAATGTAATATTCAAAAAAAATCTATCATTAATATGAAATAATTTATTAAAAATACATTGGTGATGATGGCACCGTGGATCTCAACGATCTTCCTCAATTGCCATACCGGCGTGCAAACAAAACTTTATGTATTAAATTGATATAAGGGAAATTGCGTCACCACAGTAAATTATACACTATCATGTTATCTCAATGAATTTGGACCTCCCTCTAAGCCCATATATATTTGTCGCAACTGGTAGGCCCCCTCATGGTCCCTTTCATGCTCCTCCAATCCAGTTCGAAAAAGATCATGTGCACGTCATTTTTTGTGAATCTGCCTTCTCCAAATCAACCAAAAGAATGAGTAGACACTCGTCCCCTTGTCAAGAATCTCAAGCTTCTCAATCATATATCAACCGATTTCTCATAAGCTGTTTCTGTTTCTAGTGTTCTCTTTTTTCATTTTCATGATATACTCTTTGGTAACCTGTTTACTTGATGTAATTCTAGCTCCGTTCACTAGTTGTTATCTTTTGTTAATTATCTTCAATAAAATTTAAATTGCTGAAAAAATAAAATATTACCATCATAAACATATTTTAAGTGCCCCCTTCCATTAAAATAGGCGGCAATATATGGAAAATACACTTTTAAGGTCACGTGTAAGTCACATGACTTCTATTTCTCAAAAATAGTATCATAAACACCCTCAGTATAAAAAAATATATATTCCAATGACCCAATGTTTTAAAAGTTGTTAGACGCTAATCAGATAGAGCCACGTTTTTGTATTTTCTTTTCAAATTTTTATTAAAATAAATAAATATACAATCACAATCAAAATCAAAATAAGAAGGGTGGTTTTATTTTTATTATTTTAAAAAATTATACAAGAGATATTTATGATATTTAAAAAAAAATAGAGGTCACCTGACTTTCGCATGACCCTAAAAATTTGTTTTACATCCATTTTCAGATTCGTTGCGGTGACATGCAATTTCCCCATTATGCACTTAGAAGATATCGCAATAAAGCAAAATTTACACCCCTAAGTGTAATTTCCCCTTGGTAAAATTATGAATTATGAATTCTGATTCAGAAATATGTGCTACAAGATTCAAGGATTAATGGGCCTGGCCCATTCAGTTCAAGTAATAGTCCATGGCATAGCATGTATTTTAGAACCCACATACCAATTTGAAATGGTTGAAAACAAAAGTCAGCTTCAATACACCAAACCAATGAAAACATCACCAATTCACCAAAACCAGAGAAGACAATTACTGAACCCTCACAAGGTAGCAACAAAGACCAAAGTGCAGAGAAGAAAAAACATGAACAAAATAGGCTATATCTTAAGCAATCAAACACAGATAAGGTTCAGCATCAATTAGATTCAAATCCCAACCTACAAAATTACAAATGAACATGAATCACTTACCTCAAGTTCACAAACACCAACAGCAAGTCCACAAAATCTAAGGTTTACACATCATAACATATCATGAAGCAACAAGAAACCTCCATTTTTTTCTACACCTTAAATAGCTAGATATAAAAGAGAACAAACCAGTAATAGATGATAAGAGAATTCGAATCCCAGATAAAGACTTGCCTTCGCTCACAGCATGCAGTCGGTTCTTGCAGGCAGCCTCCTGAAAAAATTGAGGGGGACGGAGGGGAGCTTGTGACGGAACCTTGGGTGCCTCAACACATAAAACCCAGTCAGGAGGGCCACAACCTGGAATGGTGTCACGTACAGCACTATGGCAGCAACCAAGCAGAAGATCACGAACAGGGATGTAGCTCTCGGGTCTCGCCAGCTCAACAAAGATTGCACCCTCTCACCTTGAGTGGCCAAGTCACCCACCACGGTCTGAATCCTCCCCGCTATGCTTCTCAGCCGATCATATCTCATCCTCACGATATCTGAAGGTCGGGAAGTGGGGAAGGTGTCGAATTCTTCGTCGAGCTCATCTGGATGGGCGTTCTCCGCGTGAGACAGGCGGGTGTCCATGTGAGGAGGATGTCTCGGCCTCCATCGGTAATACCAAACTCCAATAAGGAATAGGTAGAGGAAAACAGTGGGTAAGATCAGCTCTGGATACATAACCAGTATTATAAACAGGATATGAATCAGAACAGTTGTGATCGGGTTTTTCCAATTGCAGATCTGATCGAACCATTTCCCGACAGCAATTAAACCGCTCAGGACTCCCATAATCCTGAAAAAATTAGCTTTGCTTCTTCTCATACTCCACATATGGGAACCCACGTCCAGCATATACTCAACTACCTCCTTCCTCAACGGTGGCTCCGCGCGACTCAGCCTCATCGAGACAATCAGAGTGGCCTGGTGCCTCAAGCTATCAAGCTGGATAACGGTCAATGGATGGATATAGTGCATCTTTGGCAGCAAGGGATGCGAGTACATGTGCATCATATTCAACAAGGACGAGCAAGTAAACCTTACAGCCATATGAATCTCACCCATCTTCTTGACTCCGCTGGGGTGAAGAACCAATAGTGGATAGGAGTGCGTGTAAACCCGATCAGTCTCAAGAGTGGAGAGACGAATCCTTACCTTACCGATCTTTGAATCCCTTGACCCTCCACCCTTGTCCCCTCCATGTAAGTGACAATTATCGAACACCCCGATGGTAATTACTGTACATGGATCAAAAACCTCCCAAGTGTACTGTTCATTCCACTTTGGCGTGAAACTATCTATGATTGTCCTTGTTCGGACCCACTTCTGCCCATATTTTGCCACACAGTAAGCATCAGTTGTCCCTCGGCCATCTTTCGTCTTCATTGGCATCAACCCCTGCGCACTCAAGATCCCGACCTCTAGGACACCAATGTTGGACTTCCATAACTGCTTGGCTGTTGGACGAAGATCGCTGCTGTAATGAGTTGACTCGTCTAGAACATGGTAACCTCCTTCCAAGCAAACCCTCATATGAATCCTGCTTGCGAATTTGATTTCCTTCTTCTTTTCTCCATCCACAATAACATGTTTGTCCAGATTGAACCACCTAGTGTTTATGGGTTTATGATCTAGCCTTCGGTCCACATACTGTAGCGGAATAGCACACCTGCCCAAAACCTCATCTTTGTTAGGGGCGACCCTGTCTTCTACACTCAAAATTAAAGGCTCCTCAAACGGTTCTGCAGCTACAAACATTAAATCCTCGTTCCACATAGGATTAATGCTCCTACTCTGAGACACTCTAGTTCTCAACACCTGATTCCCCAGGATAGCCTTTACATACACTTCAGGGTAGCGACCCTTGTCAGTCGGTAGCAAATCCTGAGCTTCAATGACATTAACTCTCAGGTACCAAAGCTTAGGGGAGAGATATACCTTGGACCGCATACTTGCTAGGCCGTCACTTCCACTGACAGCCGCCGCATCTGAATGCCACGCGTCGGGAAACGCTTCATCCGCTTGGGTGCCCATCCAAACAGCCAACATCAGCTCTCCCTTAACTTTATCTCCCTTCCTATCCTCTAACCTGTACCACTGAGGTGCGAGAGGACTATCTGGCGGGACTCGTTTCGGGACCTCACTCAAATCGAACATGACCCTCCCCATAAAATCATCTTTCACAAAGTCCTTGTCCTTCACAATAACCTCAAGTACCGAAGACTGAAGCCGGTCTTTTGAGAAGGCAAAGACCTGGTTCCACTCCGGGTTTGATTTCTTCTCAAAATGACGGGTAGTGCCCTTGTAGTTTCCGAGCTTAACTTCAGCGTACGGGTCACAGCTACCGGTAACATCTTTCCCTGGTAAGTCCTTGGCCTTGACAACCCGGACATAGAGGTATTGCATCTGCTCGACCAGGTCATAGGTGCTGGTCAGCTTGTCGCCACTGATCTTTCCTCCTCCTAGATGAGGATTCGTCTCCTTCAAGGCATAATCTTCTGGTGGCGGCCTTGGCATCATCTGAGATCAACAAAAAACACACCCAAATGCAACAAAAAAACTAAATAAGCAACAAAAAATAAAATAAATCAAGATGAAGCTCAATAATGAATCTATGAATAGGTGACTCACTCCATGAAGGGAAAGAATCTTGACCATTTAAAGTTCATAAAAACCCAACAAATAAGAGCATAACAAAGCTAGCCCTTCACTGAATACATATACTACAATATTACCCAGATACTTGAATCTATGAAATTCCAAAAACACGAATCTTCAAAGAAAAATCATGACGCTTGGTAACTAGATACTTTAACTTCCAAAGCAGCAAAAAATAATCATCCTAAATCATCTAAGTCGCTTGAAGATTCGAATAATTACCTTAAATAAGTATATGAGATACCGAATCCGCGGATCTGGATCCTGAGTACCTGGAGAAATTGAAATCACAAAAGTTCCAGGTTAGATAACAGAAAATCGCAAGATCTGAGCATAGTGGAAGCGATCTGGATGAAGCGCACTGTTTGGCTGCCCAGAAAATGCAGGAAATGAACGTACTAGAAACGTTTAGAGAAAACAGATTGTTGACCACCGAAGAAAAACCGCTGTCTACATCACACACTCAACCAAAAATCTGGATAACATCGTTATCCGATTAAATCCCCTCTCGATTTTCTCGGTAACCAAACAGAGGTGTGAGGTATACTATTTTATTTTTAAAAAAATAAAAATATTTATCGAAACCCAGATTTTATAAGACCTCATAAAACACAGGTCAAAATAGACAAAACATTCTCCAAAAAAAAACTGCGAAACAAGGTAAACGCCGAACACCAAATAACCATGAAGACGATGGATTTAAAAATTACCTCGAGAACTCGAAATGGGTTTGTGTGGAAGAGAAAACCCAGATCAGTAGATGGAGGATGAAGAAGGGTAGAGAAAAAGAGAGTGTAGTTTCTTTCTAGAGAGAGAGAGAGAGAGAGAGATTAGGTGAATCTGATAGAGGATACAGAGAGGAGCTACACTACCACACACCACATAGGCATAGCCATCTCTATCGCTCTCTCTCTCTGTTTCTGCTTTTTCTCTTTTTTAGTTTTTTTTCCAGAGACAGGCCTCAGTAACAATTGTATTTGTATTGTTTTGTGTATCGTGTTTGTTGACTGTTTTGCAGCAGTGGGTCTTCGGGAGACCCGCTTCACGCGTGTCTGCGAATTTGGTCGGCCTCCACTTCACACGTGCCGTTTCCACTATTTTTATTTTACTTATTATTATATTAACATTTCATTAATATTAATAGGGGTGTCCATATCCGGTTAACCGGGACCGGATGGAAGAATGGGTAACCGAA
>JAYMTP010008471.1:0-10015 GCA_036897365.1 Geranium brycei
TTTTTTATCACTATTTTATATAAAAAAATGTTTTAAGAAAATATATATTTTTTAATTTTTTTAATACATAGGCATTTTCGTCATTTTGACCAAAAACTAACATCGTTTGGCTTCTGTGAGAAATTGGTAAACTTCAGAGACCTGTCAGAACGTATTAATAAAACGAGTGAAGTAAGTAAAAATCGCGTATACTACAAAGGAGGTAAGTGACATTTCCCTTATTATTTTTACCAAAACCCTTCACTTTTTTGTTCTTATTGTTATAAAATTTCATCAAAGCCCTTGCCACCCATAAATCTTTCGGGCGAGATCGAACCCTCGACCGGCGACCGCACCACCGTTCCTTCTTGTAATAATCAATTGTTGGAGTGTCCTATTGACGACGCCTATGATCATCAGGACAATGTATATATTACTTTACTTCTATTTTTCAAAAATGTCATTCAAATAACAGTATAAATGTTAAAAAAATATAGTATCAGTATTTTTAAGTTCAGCTGAAAGAGTTGACGCGACTCGTTTGTCGATAAATTCTCCAAAAGTTAATACATGTATCTGGTGATTGTCTCGCCCGTTAACCTCCCAAGTTGTGATATATCTGAATTTTGTTTATGTTGTCATCACATATTCTTCAAACTCGTCATAATTATGTATTTTTTAAAGAAATATACCAAGGGTGTATATATAAAAATTAAATAAATAAAATTCATGTTTTCCGAGAATCACAAGGAGACAGAGAGAGAAGAAAGGGGGTGCAGCTGTAGCGTAGCCCACGCGCACATCCACCAATCACGGGATGCGTGCTGTGAGGCGGGAATGGGGCGTGATCTAATGCAACCGCGTGGAGGGACCCAAAAGACAACAATGCCCATTCGCGTGTCAATGAAATGACACATTTGCCCCCGAGGACGAGGGTGCAGAACGTGGAGTGCAGCTGTAGAGGATAGGAGTTAACGGAGGGTTGGGATTCGTGCCACGAGGATAGGATGGACGGTGATGGCGCGAAAAGCGAGTGGAATTAATTATTATTATTATTTTTTCCGTTCATTGGAAATAAAAAAAACCAGAAACAGAAAAGGCGCACTGATTAAATTAACTGATAAGTAATGAATATTAAATTAAATAAATAAATAATTTAGTTTGAAATTATAGAAAAGTGCATGTGAGAGTGTGGTCCACCGTGACCAAAATACACAGAATAAGTAATCGGCTACATCATCAACATGGAAACAGCTAGCTAGGCTAGGCTAAGCCTAAACTACACACAGTCACGCAGCATGTCGCGTAAATAGATCCAACTCAGCACAGACTGGTGATGGGGACACAATAATGCCACGTCTCGTATATTCATATTTCATGTGTATGTGAAAATAAGCTCACTCCCTCCAGATCTACCTCAAATTCAATTCAACTCTCTAACACACACAATATGTACAGTGCCTTTGCTGACACATTTTTCACCTGAGAGACCTCTGCATTTCCATGGAATTACACATTGATGGACTGATTACATATTTACGTATATATATAGCCGGTTCTTAATATTAGAGAATCATACCCGGCACCAACAGAAGAACCCTCAACACAATAATCAGGTGATTCATTTGGTTAGAAACCGAATAAACCGTAGTGTGATATGCAACTGCATTTTGAACATGATTTTTAAGCTAATTATACAATTGTTTTCAATTCAACCTTAATCTCGGCTCAGGTTTGGTTTATGATCCAAATTGGACATCATCAAATAAAACATTTGAATTCTCATCCAATGTGAAGATGTAGACTATAGTTGTAGGCGTGAATTCGGAAATTATAATTTATATTTATAGATAATTTATTTCAGTTCTTATCAGTTAACCGTCAGTTTTTCTTATAAGAAAACTATATCCGAACATAATTAATCGATTCACTGAAATATACAACCAAAACATAATCATTATATTTATTGCTCTCGATTTTCTAGATATGATTTAGTCTGATTTTTAGTTCAGAGTCAATTCTCAGTCCAAAATAGACACTCTTAATTATATATGTACATGAAAATAATATACAAGTATATCTAATAAAATGAAATATTCTTAACTAGATTCTAACATCATTTCTTACAAAGAATGAAGACTAACCAAAAAGGACATTAACCAAAATCAGTGTACTTTTGACTACTATGATTAGTCACCAAAGACTCTACTACCCATTCAACTAACATTTTTTAGAACACCAAGCAAAACTCATGTCATAATATACACGTGTATTTTACATGTTTATTGATTTGAAACAAAACCAATAAATCAAGATATTTTCCAAAAACTGTAGCATAATTTGGCTCTACTCAACAAAACCACAATGGTGTATTTGGTTGAATAATTTACCATGCATTAGTTTGCATTTATATAGAACTTGTGACAAAATTCACATCCATAGCATAAAAAAACACTCCCAGTCTTTCAGATATTGAAACATTTAGCATATACAGAGATCAGCATACACAACATATACCAATTCAATCAAATTTGTTTCACAAAGGCTAAGCCAAATTAAGTATGTAGTGCTATGAGAAGAGAAAAAATAAACAATGAAGGGCAAATTTAGACAAGCATATGGGATACAAGGACTGCTCATGAGCAAAACACCCATACCAAGCTCCAATGATTCTCAAACAAAAAAAGATTTCAAAAAAGATTTCAATCTAAATTTCAACATTTGACCTCAATAACTTCAAAACCCAAATGAGATAGCTCTAATGTGAAAATAATGTAACTCAGTTTAGAAGATTTTAGGACATTGCAGTTTTCTCAAGCTCACATATAAAATAGTTCTACTGCAATGTAATACAATTGAAAATTGACCACCTAACCCGGTCTAGATGTAATATATGTATGAGAAAACATGTATTTCTTAAATCAAGTTGTGTTTTAAATTATATTTTGGGATGGAGTACAGAAACAAAAATGTATCATACTTCAATAAAAATAACAGAAAAAATAAACGCATAGTTCGAGAATCGAAACATGAATAACATAAGGGTAAAGACTAATTCAACTGAAAACATGTGAACATGAATGAGACATAAAAATTGGAAGCAGTACCTAGAACCCATAAATCTTCTACTATTGTTATTAAGAAATTAAGCCTAGTGTGCCTCATTTATAATAACCAGCACAGTTTAAGTATCTAACTCTCCCACACTGAAAATTTAGGGTTCTGTACTTGCTGAAATCAATGCATACACAATTCAATCATTAATCATCCCAACATGTAAACAACACTTGTTGCTTGCTTGAAAACTACTCTTTGCATTGCATTTGAATTCAAAATGTTTCAAATCAAAACAAACTGAACTGCTACTTACAGCTGCAATCTGCAACACTGCAGATTCATATCTTATATATGATAAATTAACAAATTTCAACAGCGCTCATCTTTTTTTACGTATCTATAATTGGTTTCATCCCAATAACAAGTGTTCCTAATATATGTGACTAAAAAAACCCACATTGCCAGTAAAAAGAAACAAAAAATAATAACTCCAACCCCAAAGAACTGTTCTGTTCTCAGCTCACTTGCTCACCAATAAGGTCCAAACCCATAACCAAGAAGGACAAACCTTGAAACAGCAAGAAGTAGAAGTGAACTCCATGAGCTGATAGCAAGCTTCTTGCTGCTGCAGTTAAAAGCAAAAATGCAAGTGCCAGCTCCTTCCTATACAGCTTGTTCTTCTTCTTCACCATTGGAGCTTTCTCTTGTTCTTGTTCCTTGATCTTGCTCAGCATTTCAAGCCCGGACTCTGAGTGCCTCCTGTGGATCTTCTCCTCGCCAGATGATTTTGACTCCCTCTCAGCGAACGCCAGCAGGTCGGACTCTGATGACCTCCCCGTCTTCTTCGTCACCACCCACTCGTAAGCGCTCCCAAGCTGGAACAGCCCCGAGACCATGGCGTTGAATTTTGTCACTGACATTGTGTTTTCGAATAAGAGATAAGGGACCAGGAATGGGAATGATTTTGGCGACGGGAGAATGTTGAGGAATGACATGAAGATGGGTATGTAGCAGATCACCCAGAGGGGGAGCTCAGCCTCGGGTATGAACATTGTCAGCGGGAGGATTATGCAGAACAGTGTGAATGAGTAGAATGGGAGTATCAGCTTCCTCAGGAGGAAGAAGAGTAGGATCAGATTCGCCTTCTTCCACTTCGATATCTGCAAGAACAAGAACGCATTTCAATACATGTTCCGAGTCAGATGCGGTTGTAGTTCAGTGGATAGAGCGCCAGTTTCTATCAAGGAAAATGGAAAAAACGTGCTGGATAATATCAAACTTTTGCAAGAGGGTGATGTGTTAATGGAAAAATCTTAATTCTCAGTTTCAGGGGACATTTCGTCATTTTTCACAGATATACACATTTTGCAGAAGAAAATTAAAGTTCACAACACTTTTTTGACATTAACAAAGAACATGACACCCTCTTGCAAAAGTGTGGATAGTATACAGTGCTGTTTTGCCATTTCTCATATAGTTATAAGCAGGAAAAAGAACGAACCTTGGAGGATATGACAGCGGGCAGGCAGAGGCGGAAGAGCTGCATAGGGCCGGAGTGCCATCGATGTTGCTGCTTCTTGTAAGCCTCATAGGACTCCGGGAGCTCACATAGCACCTTCACATCGTTAAGGTAGATGAATTTCCACCCGTTGAGGTGTGCACGAACTGCAATGTCCATGTCCTCGACTGTTGTCCTCTCGAGCCAGCCCCCAGAGTCTTCCAGGGCCTTGATCCTCCATACACCCGCTGTCCCATTGAACCCGAAGAAATTGAGGAAGACCCCGTTCACCTGCTGCTCCACCTCGAAATGGAAGCACAGGTTGATGTTCTGGAGCCTGGTCAGTAAATTCTCGTCCTTGTTCACAAACGACCAACGCGCCTGAACCAATCCAACCTCGGGTTTTCCCTGGGAACAAAAAACATGGATTGTCTCTGTTAGAATAAAAGGAATATTTTATATTTGCAGTATCGTGCCTATTCGAGTTTAGTATTATTGGCTATTAATTAGAAATTCCTATTACTACTAGTTTTCTTATTTAGTTTATGTCTACAGCCTATGTAAAAGGATCTCTACTCTTATTAGAAAACAAGAATCAATATCAATAATATTTTTCTCTTCACTATTTCTATCAATCTCTATCAGAAATCAGTACAAGGCGTGCCACATCAATGGATAAGGGCATTTCTTGAATTGTACCTTGAAGTGAGGGACTGTGAGTTTGAGGAAATCAGGATTTGGCTGGAAGTCTGCATCGAAGATGGCTACGAACTCATAGTTCTTGACATAATCGCATCCCATAGCCGATTTCATGTTTCCTGCTTTGTAACCGGTTCGGATCAATCTATGCCTGTAGACTATATTGACTCCTCTCTCCTGCCAGGAGGAGACTTCGTCTTTGATCAGGTTTTGTATGCTCGGTTCGCTCGAATCGTCCAGGACTTGGATCAAGATCCGATCCCTCGGCCAATCCAGCTGACACACAGCTCCTATGGATTGCTCATACACCTGAAAAACATGTAACATTCAACCGCAAAATCTACAAACTAAGTGAAAGATATCAAAGGATGTGAGTGAAGTGGCAGATAAGTATGAGGTCCTTGGCAATATGGTTGTTTATGGAAAAAAATACACTTAGCTACACTCAACTAAGAGTTAGCTACTTCAGATTCACTAAAGTTTCATAAATTCCACATATTAAACAAATGTTAATTTTAAAAGTGAAAAGACGCTAATACCCTTGGTCAATTTTGGGCACCAGCCGGCCTCGCCCTCCTCCGGAGAACCCAGCCTCCATCCCGAGTTCATACCGTCTCAAGCCAACCACCGCCTCAATGTTCGAACCATTCCCACCATCCTAAGCCGCCTTCATCGTCCAAGAACTCAAGAATATTTTCCTCTTTTCACTTTCAAAACTAATATTTTCCACTCAAAAACTTAACACGCCTATATTTATCAAACTTGGGTATCTTAAATAACTCTTAGTTGGGTATGTAAATGAAAAATGTGTATAATTTGGTGTAACTAAGTCTACTTTTTCCCTTTAATTCTTGCTAATACAAGAAAAGTGACAGAAAAAGAGTGTAGGTCAGTTCAGTTTGTGATGTACCTCAATCTCATTGCACATTGGAATCTGAACAAGAACCATCGGGAAGCTAGAGCTGTCCTCAAGATCAAAAGCGTCCTCATCGATCTTAGGCTTGAGGTTCTTGAACTTGATCAAGAAACAGCCCAGGCACATGGCGAGGCGGTCGAGCGACTGGATCATGAACAACACTATGCAGAATTTGGAGAGCAGCGCGACGAGGGGCGAAATATAATCAACTCTGAGGGACAGCCACGCCATGTACGTCCACTGCACGAGCCCCTGAACCTCCCAGGGACGATGTATCAGACTCAACTCCCACTTCTTGAAATGTGCAACGACCTCAACGGTCAACGCCACGACCGAAATAGCCAAGAACACTTTAATGAATCTGTATAGCCTCCCTCTGTGTCTCGGCTCTTCTTGGAGCTCCTCGCTCACTTCGGAGAGAGCAATGCGCTTCTTCACGGACCCGAACACCGTCCCGAGAGCCACGGCCAGGTACGAGAAGCAGGCGAGAGCTCTGTGAGCTCTCAGCAGAAGGACCCAAGTGAATTGCTTGGTGCTCACAGCCTTGTGCTTCTCCGGAAGCAGAGACGACGCGGCGTCATCTGAGCCGTTGATCTCCACCAGAGCTATCTTGCTCGGCTTCTCGATCGTCACCACGACAGATCCGGGAGCCATTTTCTTATGGATTCAAGAACTCAGTGTCTGAGGAAAACGACCAATACCCAGATCAGAACTTGGGGCCAATCACAAAACCCAGAATTGGGTTTTGAAAACTACACACCAGATCTGTGCAGAAACAGAAAAGACACGGTTTTGCATAAAATTCACAGATCTCTGAGGCAAAACAGAGAAAGAAAGAACCCACAAATCTGGAGTTTTTTGGAAGTCAGAGCGTGAGGCTTGTGACTACTTTTGTGGAGCTCTTGTTTCAGTCACCTACTAATAAAGAAGAAGAATTGAGAAGAAGATACTCTCTCACTTTCCTGTTCTCTGTGGTGAGAACTATAAGCTCCAGCTCAATCATATATATTTATATAAAAAGGAGAAAATTGCGATTGTATTTTTCCTTTTCTTTTTTGCATGCCAGTGTTTTTATAAAAATGAAAAAATTGCTCATGAAATTAAGAAAATAAAAATTTTATAAAATAATTCTAAAAATAGTTGTAATTCAAAAAATAGTATAATCACAACAATTTTTTTAAGGAAAAACGCGAATATCATTATGCAACTAATTCGTAATCACGCCAAATAGCCGAAACATCATATAGCAGCCGCACTATAATCTCGACTATTATTAGTTAAACGTACTTACAAACTGTAGTTGAAAAATAAAATTAAATAAATAACTCTCAAAATAGTAATTTTTATTTATTTTAAGGGTCATTTTTTCAATTTTTATAAAAGTATACCCATTTTACAAAAAAGAAACAAATAATATGACATATTTTTTCCCTTAACGCACGGTACTTGTTTTTTGCAATTTTTCTTGAGAAAAACTAAGAAACCAGGAACCACATGGGATCAAATCAAAACCTAGGCAGACCATAATTGCCCTTTTTAGTTTTTTACTATAATTAATACAATCCATGACTAAAATGAGATCAAAGAATGTGTTTCACACTGCAATAAAGAAAAGGGGTCACAAAAAGAAACACGTTAAAGGCTTCAAAATCATTACAAGGAAGACAAATCGAGTGAATTATACGAATATGAAAGTTCATGGAACTTGCTTATACACACAGTACAGCAAGAGCCAGATTTGCAAATCAGACCCACCAAAAATTGGCTAAAGACCATACCTGTCTCTTTCGATTTTCTTAGAAACCTGTCTTTTTTTTCCAATGTCTATGTAACTTTCGTACTTGTGGGTCACAATTGGATTGAATTTTTTTATAATATTTTATTTTGTTCGATTTTACGCGTTGCGGTTAAGGAAGGAAACTGATTTTCCTAATTAATTTAGATATATTCTGTGTGTGATAAGATTTGCTATTAAATTATAAAAAATGGGTGGTTTGGTTCATTGTTTCATTGGCTGTACCGCACACATCTCATCTCCTCCTTTGACAATTTTAATTGTTCATATTTTAATACTAAGTAGGTCACTAATCGTTTTCATATTGAAAATCTTGTCCTAAAGCATGTTACCAGTCGACAAATAATAAGAATATAAAATTGGGAATGTATAAACAACCAATACAATCTTAACAAAACAAAATAAATAAATAATATAGTGTATTGTAAATATTAATCTTTAAAATCGATCTAACCCAAATATTTAACGATGTGAATGTTTAAAACGTCCATAAGTGGTGATGTTTAAGAATATGAGAAATCGCGTACGTGGAACAAATATAACAATAGATGGATCGTTCATACATGACTTGATAACGATACTATATAAAATTTTCAAATTGTGCAACATCGAGTCGCAATTGATCGACTTTTTTAGTTAAATGTCACTCTTATTTATATATTTTTATATTGAACTACGTATATAACGAGTTGTGCTTATGTGTTGGGCATGGCTTTTTGTGTAATTATATTTTCCATTTATATCACTCTTGAAACTCGAGATTGGGGAAAATTAGGTGAGATGAAAAATATGAAGTTCTCAAAAACAAGTAGAGAAATCGACAAAACTCATTTTATATTAAATAACAATATTTTAATTAAATATATGTAAAACACAAATAAAATTTGACTAATTTTAATCGAGTTAACAGAGGAAAAACTCGGTAAAACTAAAATACTGAAAATGAATTTTGAAACTCCATTCCAAAAACATATTTCAATGTGGAGTGGGGACCACATAGGCGACAGAGGGGCAAACGTATGGCATGATATCCAGAAGGTCAAATGAATGTGACTAATGCAAATATTATTGTCTGATTTAATTTTAAATTAGTAGAGATTTCAAGATACTTGTAATAAGAAGTAATGATATATATATATATATACTTAATAAAAATAAAATAAAGTTAGCATTTTTCCTTTTTTGACTTGATGCTTACCCAATTGCACGTGTCATCATCATCACCACCACCACCTCAAATTTAAGCTCACATTAATGGAGTTTCGATCTCCTTTTCTGGAACCTCTCATGTTGATAAGTTCCTAAATTCAGACACACAAAGCCATAAATATTGCTTACAGTGAACATGCATGCTCCTCTTTTACATGTTCTAATTTCACAACACTTGAAGTCCCAATTTTGTGCCGTGTTTAGAGCTTTTAGATCTGAATATTTTGTGATTGGGTTAATTAATTATGTCACAGCTCATCACTAGTTAAAAAGAACACAATAAATCAGTCCCCAGATTTTTGCAGGCAAAATTAGTGAACAAGTACAACTGATATAAACTGACAAAAAGCACCATATCAGCATCATATATTCAAATTTGAATTAATGGAGCATCATAATCTTCAGAATCAGTGCAGTGATGGGTTGATTCTGCAAAAAAAAGGGAGTGTCCAATTTAGGGCTGTTCAAGAAAAACCCGAACCGACCGGACCGGACCAAATGAAGCGAGAAAAACCCGAACCGAATAAAATTGATTCAGTGCAGTTCATTTAGTGATAAAACCAAAGCAGAACCGGTTCAGTTTATAGAAGCGCCATAAAACTGAACCCAATTGAAAACTGATCGGTTTGCCATACGAGCTGTTGTAGGCAGTGTTCTAAAAATCCCCAATGTCCAATTAATCTTCAACTAGTCTCTGATTAATCATCTATTAATTCCCAATTAATCTTTTTATTTGATTTATTTTTTTATTAATTGCCGTTTAGTCTCCAGATGGCCCTCTCCACTCGACTAGAGCATAATATTTTTTTAGAATAGAACATAGGTTGTACGGAACCAAACCAAACTGCCGATTTAAATTCTA
>JAYMTP010008472.1:0-10014 GCA_036897365.1 Geranium brycei
TGAAACAAATTTTGAGTTATTTAAAGTCTGATGAAATCATTATAGATTTCAATTTAAAGAAATTTCATGTATATACCTCAAGATCAGTGGGAGTAAGTTCATATTTTTGGTATTATGTGTCGTCTTATTATTGGACGACAATTGTCTTAGTCAACTACGCGAGAATATTTCTCATAAAGAACTTTGAAATACGATATATGGGCGAGACATCTTATTGTGGTAGGAATAAAATATTACATTATATATCACTTATTATTGTCTCATAAAGCATACATCGATAAAGTATTTGAAAGAGTTGACATGATTTCATGTCATTCTAGCATTGTTTCAAAATGACTTGAAACATAAAGAAATGCATGTATATCCTTATTTTTTTTCCTAAATATTTGAATTTAATGTATGATTCAAATAAAACATTGAGATATTTAAAGAGTGATGAATCATGTTCAGTTTTAGATGTCATAAATGTATGCATTATATTCATGGTTATGTATATATCATTGAGTGAGATATCATATCATGAAAAACCATGTAGTATAGTTGCTTTGTACATTAATTAAGAAGACTAAATATGTTGCATGTTATAAGGTTTCTACTAAGGGAGTATGATTGTAAAATTTTGTCTAGGAGTTAGGGATTTTGATATTTACGATAACCCTTTAACTCATTAATGTGACCATTTAGGTTACAATACTTTTCTCCAAACATGATAGGATATTTAAGAGATCAAAACACATGAACCTTAAATATTTTCCATTGGTTTTTGAAGAGATAAGATATCTGAGGGATCAAAATACATGAGCCTTAAATATCTATCGTTGAAGAAAGATGTTAAAAGATAAAAGTTTTTATGACATTTTATGAGCTCTTGATGAACCTTTACATCTTATTTATTCTGTTTTCCAATGTGCACACACATTATTGTTGTTGGAATTATCATAGCAAAATGCGTCTTTTACTAAACACATTATGGGACCATTATGATAACTCCTAATTATGATTATGGCATAGTTATGAAGGGGATAATGTTGTAGTACATGGAAGGGATCATGTCGCAAAATGATTTGTAACCGCCATGACTCTCATTGTCTGCTAGACTAACTAGTGCGCTTACGAGATAACCATATAAAGAAAAAGAGATAACATCTTATGTCGACATTATGATTCTTGAAAGAAAACATTAACGAACATCCTAACGACCAAGTGGGAGACTGTAAGGAATTTAATTCCTTCCTAATTATGTGTTCTATTAGGAGTCCATTTTTTATTAGGATATATGTTATTCTCATATAAATTGGTAAACCTAAAGGAGTTCTATTCCAAATTAATCTCTACTTTGATGGACGGTTGAGATTGAATAAGCAAAAGCTAGCCTTAATTGGAATTCCGGTCCTCTCTCCACCTATAAATACATGTGTTCACCCATCATGAACACATCTTACGAAATCTCACGAAACACATAAGAAAGGTTTATAGGCAAGGAGAGAAAAACCGAAATTCTCTACACCATGAAGTTCGTCTTCTCTACATAGATCAAGGAAGCCCTGTATACTTACGATGAATCGAGGTATTCCTAATACTTATTTATTATCTATCTTGTGATTAATTATGATGCTCACGATCTGAAATTAAAGTCATGCAAATTAAGCTTACACGTAAGCTTTATGTTCCAAACAGCCACACCAAGCAGTATGTTAAGTCTAAGGGAAGGAAGTTCGAGAAGGCTTGGCATGTTCCCTTTCCTCAGTCAATGAATGTCTAAAAGGTTTCTGGATATGGAAACTAAAGTCACGTACTTTCTGTTTCTTGATTTTGTATATTGGTTCTCCAAGGTAGTGGCTTGATTTTAAATGGGAGTAAGGAATGGTAGGGAATCGAGACAGCTGTCATTAAGGAATCTATCTTATATATAATGGGTGTAGGTAATGGGTACATGACTCGAGCAATCAGATGTCTGTTTTTGTTACGTTTCAATTTTCATTGCACATTCTATCAAGAGGAATGAATTTGGTGGTTATTTTGTAACCGCCCATTGACACCCTTTCATTTTTACACATTCTTTCAATTTTGTAACTGATTTTCACATCTTAAATTGCTGGTGTAAAGGCAATCTTGCCGGAATGGATTTTGGTGCATCAAGAGCGAGTTTCTAAGAACTCGTGGATCTCATACGAGGAGAAGGAGTCGTGGATCGTCCAAAGGTCAAACACATTCCACAGATCAACTACTATTACGATGGGAACTATTACGAAAGCCTCTACTGATTCTGCACAAGAAGGTCAGCCTCTATCAAATGAAATCCTCCGTTTATTCTCTGGTTCTCTGTGTTTGCACCAAATCTTTTACACCCAAAGTTATCGTTTTGCTTCTTTGTAGCCTTTTCTGAAGAGCCTGTCCAGTTGGTGTTTTTCAGCAGAGAATTCTTGTTTTGATTCTGAACAATAATCTTTCTTAATGCTCTACTTGAAACTCTGCCTATGATCCATTGTGTTCATTGTTTCTTGCTCTCTGCTGCCACCATCTACATTATGTAATTGATTATTGTTTGTTTGTTCGTTCTTCTTACTTTCTTTCAGTTATTTTTTCCCTTCTGCCCATTGGATCTGTGCTCGAGAATCTGTCTGTGTTGATACCAATCTATGTACTGAAGATTATATACCAGCTGACACCATAAGTGATGAACTATTCTATTTTGGAAGAGTTGGTATGTTAAGATCTTATAAAATCTTCGTGTTTATGTTGATTAAAAATTCAGTTTGGTGCATTTGCATCGCTCACAATTGACAGACGATCCATAGGAGTCATGCCGGATTTAGGTGTTTTCAAATTCTCAAATGTCATGGAACTGAAGAAACCTCCTCTTGGTATTGAGTGCCTTACAAAACTTGAAGAAATGGATCTCCATCAGGATTCTAAAGAACTCGTGCAACGGAGGTGAAGCACATTTCACAAATTAATTACTATTACCAGACATCGAGCGGGATGTACCGCTCAGGCCTTTCCTGATTCTTGCACAATGTGAGCCTCAATGTCATGAAATTTGCTGTGCATTCATTTTTATGGTGCTTCCTTGCAGCCTTTATAAAGAGTTCTTTAGTTTGCTTCTTATGATTTTGTTCTTGTAGTTGAGGCTTGATGAGAGGCAAGTAAAAACAAGAACATGCCGAGAAATTGTATAAAGAAGTTCAAACGTACAACTTAATTGTAAATACGAACACCTCAAAAAATATATATTTACTTTGAAAATATCGAATGAGCTTCTTTCTGTATTATTTTCACACATTATTTTCTTGTTAAAATGGGTTTTTGTGGGTACGGATGATTTGTTGATCTGTGATGTTTTTGTTGATGATTTGGTTTAAATATTAAATATTCTTCATTAATTTGAAATGGTTTTCTTGACCACAGGTGTTTTTCTTGACAAATGAAGAGATCGAGCTCTACGAGGATACATATCCTGCAAGTATCCATGAATTTCCCGAAAATTAAATTTTGGTCACTAACTTGAATGGGTTTCTGTTTCTTTGCTCATGATTTACCCCAAAAATTGATTTTGGGTCACAAACTTAAAATGGGTTTTTGTGGGTACTGATTATTTGGATGCATCGAGCTCTAGGAAGATGTGAGACGGAACTCTCTTGAGAAGGAAATTGTAGTAAACATACCCTGTAAGTATCTACGGATTGTTTTCCTGATGTTTTGGCCCGAAATTTAAATTTTGGTAACTAACTTGAAATGGGTTCTGTGTGATCATAATCTTTTTATCCTTTTTTGTTGGCGACTTTTCCCAAAGACTAAATTTTTGTCACTAATGATGTGTTTACCAAATGTATGTATTGATGATTAGCCTAAAAAAATTAAATTTTGGCCACTAATAGAATGGCTTTTGTGGGTATTGATGTTTTCATCACTGTTTCTTTGTTGATGATTTGTCACAAAATTGATAATTTTTCTGACAAATGGAGGGATTGAGCTCTACAAAGATGTGAGAAGAAATTCTCTTGAGGAGACTATAAAGACTATGCATGGAAGCTGGGTTGCAAGAAATTGTCTTGAGGTCAATGTTATTTTTAGGAATCCAGGAGCACTAACCAAGATCAAAGAATTGAAGCTTTCGTTTATGACCAATGGGAAATTACAGTAGGCTGCTTTACTAATTTTTATTTCAGTCTATATCATGATTTTACAATGGGTTGCTGATGAATTTGATATTCAGGGTGAGGTGTAAATGTGCCTGAAGCTGTGTGCATGCAACAGGTTCAAGAGATCACCGAGGCGGTGACCAAATTGATCAGACCTGCCAAGAGTGAATACCTAAAATATATGAAACAACTATAACATGTGTATATTGGAGTCCTTACCCTTACTAATATTTTGATTTCTTCTGTTGAATGAAGACGATTCCATAGCGACTCTGATCCGGTTTCGAGAAGCTTGTGCACAATTAACTCAACCATTATTCAAAGAGAACACTTTGTGTAAACAATTTGTTAGACAATACTCATTACCACAAAATATACAGATTCTAAAATCAATACTGTAATAAAAGAGGCGATTGATTAATTTGTTGATTACTTGTCTTCCAACAATAAATTATCTTTTGGGGGAGTCACCTTCTGAATAGTGAGGAGATTTATTTTGATTGGGTGTTTAAGAACTGATTGCTGCTTAAGTGACAACTTTATTTTCGTATCTAAGTAAACAGTATCTAGATCTCATACTCTCATTTTATTTTTGTTTTTTCACAACTATATTTTGGGAACATAACAAATTGTTTTTAGAATGGATGTTTTTTGAACACTATCGTAAGTCTTTTGAACTTGTGGTGTTAAAAAGATTTTAGGTTTACATGTGATTTCAAGTTTATTGTTTATACGTACATATAAAAAAAACATATATTGTTTTTTCAGCAACCTTACAGGAAGCACCGCACAACGCACTCTGAATTTCTATATAATCGTTGGACTAATCCAAAAATTTGATGGTTCATTTTGTGACAAGATAGACTGGTTTAATAATTGTTATTGTAAATTTTATATGTTTAGTCCATTTCTGGCATTCTCTAAATTACAGAAAGTTGGGGGGAATTCTTTGGTGAGGAAGCTTGTTGCAAGGGAAGTCAATATCAGCAATTGTATCTTTGTTCACGGGATAAGGTTTGAGAGTGATTTGTTGTAGTAAGTGCTATGAAATTTGAGGAATGTTTTCAACCTAGTAGTTGTTATACACAGGTAGCCAACTAAGGGGTGAAAACGTTGAACTGACTAAGCATTTGCGAGATACACATGACAAGTTGGATAAAGCCGTAAGTTTTATTATAATAGATTTTCCAAAGAAAAACAATTATTATGACATTATATAATATTGCGTGTAGTTGGAGAACCTCGTGGGGGAGGAGGCATTGGAAAAGGAGGCTAGGGAGTTGACAAATAATTTAAATTCAGCGCAGGAAAGCTTAAAACATGTTGTGAGTTAACAATTTTAAAACAAACCTAAGCGTTAGTTATTCATTGTTTATAAATAATTTATTTATGTGGTTTAGATGCAAGAGCTAAAAATAAGAGATGGAATGGTTGCTTTAAATCGACAATTAGAAACTAGTACAATGGACACAACAAATAGACTAGAAGTTGTGGTATGTTTATCTTCTAAAATAATATTGTATTTTACATTTGTACCATAGTAACAATTTTAATGTCAGACGTAAATTGTGTGTAGATTTAGGGATTGAGGAACGAAGTAGTTGAGTTGAGTGCAAAGTTTGAAGAAACTGAAAAACAATTTAGCGATGCAACAGTTTCTGAACGAGAATATCTACGTGGGAATTGAGACCTGGCAAAACCTTATGACGATTTGGAAAAGGATTTGGAGCATGTTGTAAGTACAATCTAATCGACTAAACTGTTTTTCAATGTTTTGGTCTGTGGTACAACTTGAAATTTTTTTCAAAAAGTTATTACAGAAAAAAGAATTGGAAGGGAGGGAAGACTTAGAGGCGGAAAACAATAGACTGGAACAAGTACGGAGACTCAACTAAAACTCGAGTGTGTGGTAAGTGTTATTCTAACAAAAATTAGCGTATAATGTGTATGTTTGCTTAGTTCCTGTTATTTAATTCTCAGGTGGAGTATGTTCAGAGCGAGCATGATAAGATTGGAGACAAATTAATGTCTGTTTCTGGAGACAAGGGATCAGTTAGTGTGTAGGATATTGATTTATGAAGATATTAAACTAGATTTCCACGCAACCTTTCAAATTGTTTTTTTTGGGTATATTCATCTCAACTTTTTTGTTTTACAATAAGGTTACTGTGGAGTCTAACGCAAAAAGAGCAAATAAAAAAATTATAGGGAAAAGAAAATAAGGGAAGGCTGACAAAACAACTACAGGGAAAGTAAGAACAGGGACAAAAGACAAATGGCCGAAGAAACCTCTTTCATTTTATTTTTGTTTTATACAACTATATTTTAGGAACATAACAAATTGTTTTTGGAACGGATTTTTTTAACATGATATTTGTTCTGTTATTGTAAGTCTTTTAAACTTGTGGTATTAAATAGTTTTTAGGTTTATATGTGATTTAAAGTTTATTGTTTATATGTACATATAAAAAAGTATACTATTTCTAAAGAACAATATTTGGTTGCAAAAATCGTAATTTCTTTTTTTCAACCAAGCAACATATATTGTTTTTTTCAACAACCTTACAGAGAACACCGTGCAACGCTCCACCGGCTTGATGGGAAATATTTAAGAGGGGAATATTTGTCTCTATATGTGGCAAGAATTTGAACATTTTCTCGTGAATGTAAGTTGATAATTTTTTTGTAATTTATTCTTTACTTGTGTTCATAATAAGAACGTAGGAAAGTTGACAATAATTTTGTAATTTATTCTTTCCTTGTGTACATGATGAGAAGGTAAGGAAAGAAAAATACAATGGATAACAATTGAAAATAAGATTTCATTTCATGGTATTAGATTATAGGCTCATTAGGGTTATTCTATAGGTATTAGGGTTTCATATTTAGTGTGGTTTGAATCATATATAAAGGGTCCTTATCTATTGTATTTAACAATAATCAAGAATAGTAATATTAAAGTTAACACATGGTCATAAAGAATATAAATAAATGTCTACCAATCTGTTTCAACCTTTGAAACCTGTAACACAATTTTGTCAGCACTTTCAATTCATGTTTGGGTATCATTTTTATTGTCTCTTTGAACTTTAATGTATTGTTATTCATTTTCATGTTAGTTTCATGTGGTTGTGATTTGATATAGTTTCTCTTTCATATCTTGTAGAAGGGTTGAATATAACTAACTGTACTCGGTTGTTAGTAGTGTCTTTTCCAATTTAATTTATCAAGAACGATCTTAATAAATATTAACAATAACTTTAGATTAAATATTTATATATAAGTTTTGTATTGAGTTCAATAGTACACTGATAAATACTCGTTGTTTGGTTCGATGAGTTTTGTTTGTATATAGAGTTTGTTATCCACATCACACATATCCAATCCAGTACAGCTAAACGTTAGAGACAAAGTTCAAGCGAGAAAATTTGAATATTATCTTAGAGATTAACTCTATTCTTGCATTATTGTTAAAACATGACACCAAATAATTACCGAGCTATCAAATTAAAGTGTACATAACTTAAATTTTATTTTATCGTTATACTTTACCAAAAGTTCCGCTCAACGCGTGGAGCTCCACATTAGTTAAATCTATGAACCCAATATGTAGGGTTGATGACGTGGAAGGTTGCATATCAAGCCTTTCCCCATTTCCTGAATTCTCTCGCACTCGTTGGAATTGGTTGAATTTGTTGCACCCGGCATCTCTTTCCCATCCGCCGCCTCCTCCTGTATGATGTGAATCGTCAACATGAATTTTTAGCTCTCTGCGTTACAAACCGTTCACTTGCCCCTGCCTTTTAAATCTAGGATTTCGCTTGGATTCCGGATCGCCAATAACATAAGCCTCGGGGCGAGGTTGCTGAAGAAGTCGTTCAGGGCAGCAATCTCATCAGAGAAGTTGCGGTGAGTGGCAGGCTGGGCGTCGGGGAAATTGAAGGTGCCGCGTGAGTACTTGACCGCCGAGACGGAGTGCGACTCGGCGAGGCCGCAACCACGATGAGTCGTCTTCATCGCTCATGTTGATTTTCGTCTTCTTTTTAGTAAACACAAGGTTTGATGAAAATTAGAATTTCTTTGTGAAATACAAGAAATCGTAATTCTCATCACAATATGTAATTGCAAAAGAGTATTTTTGATAATTTTTTTATTTAGATTTAGGAGGTTTTCTTTTAGTTTTTGATAGGAGAAGTTCTTGTCTTTTGCTCTATATTCATGGCTGGGAAACAGAATTTGCTTCATGATCTTGGATGGTGTCAATGGATTTATGACCGATTTTCTCAGGTGCTAGGGTCCCTGTGTAATAACTTAGGGATCTTCAAAGATGATTGTGAATTACTGAGATTTGGATACGTAAGTGAAAACCTAATATACCTATTATTGTTTCGAAAAATTATTGCAGATGTTCTCTTATCTTATTGTTGTTGTGTTGTTTCTCACAGTTAAATGATCTGCAGCTTTTCTTTGAGGTAAATCTACGAGATCGCCAAGGTGAGGCAATCTAATCCCTATTGGCAGTACATGCCATTGGATTCTATTGGCAAGTCCATCACTGGGACGACTAAGACTAGGGCAGTCAAATATTTGGATTGATCTTTGAACACAATTTATGTTTTTTTTGTTTTAATAGATTTTCAATGATGAATGGAGTCAATTTTATTAATTGAGTGGATGATCTAGCTTGATACCTTATTGTATTGTCTAGCTTTTTGATGTTCAGTTTAATAACTTGAATTGTTTTGTGGGATATATATATAGGGGTACACTCGACTACAAACTTATGTAAAACATTCAAATGTCCAAACCCGTGTAGAACCGTCGGGATTTGAGACGCACGTCATCTCAGCGTGCGACACGTGGCATGGTCCAACATGTTATACAAAATTGCACTACATGTTCTACACGACTTCTATTTTGCACAGATCTACACATGTTATACAACATTGCACTACATGTTATACAGTTTAGACGTTTGGACGTTTTTTAGTTTATATATATATAGGGAAGCATTCGGCTGAGAACTAATCATGGTGTGAGAACATGAGAACCACTATACAATCACTTATTTTAGTTGGACATTCATTCATTTTGAACGACCAGTCTTTCTATTGGACATTCACCTATTTTTGATGGACATTAACTTTCATTGAATATCACCATTTTCATTGGACATTCACTTATTTCTGTTGGATATTCACTTATTTTCAATAGCCAAAGTCAATTCTCACAAAATGGTTTAGTTATCACCTGATTTGTCCTATATATATCATATTTGTGCCCTAGTCCAATACAAAATAGTCTGTAATAGTTTTATCATCGTTTGCAATGAAATAAAATCGACATTATATTACTGTTGTGTTGTAGTATTATGTTAAATGTGATTTGATCTAGATCATTGAGTGTGTCATCACTAATAGTAGAACTATAGATCTGTACGGATCACATTTAACGGGTCCCTGGTAAGTTAAGCTTCATAAGAAGTGACCAGTATGAGAATGACTCTTTATGATCACGCTCTACTGATCATTATCAATGGGATTGCCGGAGTCCAATCATAGATATCATTTGGGAAATGATGTTGGACGACCCGAGCTGAATATGTGACATAGATGATGTCATGAGCATATTCAGTTGTCGTAGTTTGTCATTGTATCCTTAGACCGAGAAGTCTTTGTGATCACTATGTAGTCAACATCTGAGTTTGACATACGCCTAATGTTATCTGTAACAGGATAGCCATAACCGCTATGATTAGCTCAGGGACGGGCTATATGAGTGATACGAAAGACGGCTAAGGGATTTATCCCTCATACTCCGGTATGGGAACGATATCTGTTTAGGCCACTTGATGAGAATGACTGAAAGGAAA
>JAYMTP010008473.1:0-10014 GCA_036897365.1 Geranium brycei
TTTTTTTTTTTTTTTTTTTATCGGCAATAATTGAAGACATCCTACACTACTAGCATGTACCAAGATTCGAACTCAGAACCTCACATGTGTTTAGTGAGCTCCTTTACCGCTTGGCCCAACTTGTGTTGGTCATACCGGAATCAAGGTGTTTCTCACATAGTGATTTCGGGTTTGGTTCCCATAAATTGAGAGCCGACTTGTCTCCAACCGGATCCCATCCTCCGTTGTTGATATGTCTGATCTCAAGCACCTCGATCTCATCAACAACCAAATCTACTGTGAACATAAGTTGCTACACGTAGAAGCTACTTCCAGTTCTTGAGTTTAAGAATCGAGATTGGACCAATTTCTTTCGGTTTTGGACCTTTGGTATTTTCAGTTTCAGTTTCAATCGATTTCCTGGTTCCCTATGTGCAACCATGTTTTATTTTTGATGTTTATACGGCTGTTAGACTCAAGCTACATACGCTAAAACTGTCCCATTGTTCAATTTTCCGTCAAATTTTTTACATTTAAATAATTTATAAAAAAAATTGACTTGTCTGATTAATTTCCGATAAAGTACCATCTAACATTTTTTACAACACTAAGTAATCCATGACATGACATAATGCACAAACTACACAACACATCACCAAAATGCACTAATCTCTAAATGTCATTTTGGTGTTTATGACCGTTACTGTTACTTGAGAATTAAACATTGTATAGTACAGAAACTATGCATATAACTGCTGATAAAAATACTATACACTTAACCAAAATGAACTAATCTTGTAATGCCATTTTGGTGTTTATATGACCGTTACAGTTACTTGTGACTCAAGCTACTCCTTTAAAACTGCTCCATTCACTTTTCTGCTCCCAACAGGATATATAATACACAAACCTATACATATAACCAAGATGCACTAAACTGAAATGGTAATGAACACTTTCAGTCACTGAATAAGCTTATTTTCTTCTTTACCTTCAAATGGTTTTGCACTTTCTCTCCCTTTCCCGCCGTCTCAACGCTCTCACAACGAACAAAAAATGTGTACGCCGCGAAAGCTTCTCCCTCGAGATCAACTCTCACCGAGCCTAACTAGCGTTGGTATTTGGCCACGGTTGACCAACTCAATCTTGTTCAGGCGCACGCAGCACAATGCCTGCTCGGGCAATTCCTCGGGCTTCTGCGCCTGGATCGTCAGCCCGAGGTTTATGATCCCGGACTTCAAGCGACCAAGAAACGCCTCCAATCCCTTCCTGGAGATGTAGCTGAACCGGTGAATGTCCAGGTCGATCTCAAAGTAATTAGGCCCCTTGAAGAAGTTGTGCTGAGGGCGCGAGAGCACGGGCTTGTCGTTGTAGGTACTTATGAGCTTCTTCTCAGTAGAGCTCAGGGCGAGCTCTTCAGGGTTCACAAGGCCCGCCATGATCTTGAGCCTCTCCCTGAAAGGAACGAGTGATTCCCTTGTGAACCCTTTCACCGTTTCCATTTCATCCTCGACAAACCTCTGCACCATAGGCCAACACAAAAAAAACATTGCACAACGTTGTTTTATGTCAGAAAATGACATATAACTATCCTCAACTAAAAGCAAGGGCATTCTACACTTTTCGCTTTAAAACTTGACAACTACGGTGTCCAAAAAAAAGTTTCGTATATCCGAAATAGCGAAAACCTAGTTAGGTGTAACTAAGTGGAAAAAATGTTTAGTTGAGGATAGTTATACGTTATTTTCACTTTTTATGTTTTATGTTTCCATTCATGTTAAGATGTTCGGTAAAAAGATACCTTGATGCTTTCTTGGAAATGGGGAGAGATTTCGGATTCAAAACTGTCGGATAGTCTGAAGTATAACACGAGGCTCACGCCTTCCCCGTTGTAATCACCCGGAAACATAGCTGCAGGATATGTAGGCAGCTACGACGACAATAATATCGCCAATAATCAATTTTATGCATGCTGTAATGAGAATTTTCTCATAGTTTTGAAATAACAATATCACCAAGAATCAATTTTATGCATAATGTAATGAAAATTGAAACAATATCACCAAGAATCAATTTTATGCACAATGTAATGGAAATGAATAGTTTGAAATAACAATATCACCAAGAATCAATTTTATGCAGAAAATTATCTGATAGTTTGAAATAACAATATCACCGAAAATCAATTATATATGCATAATGTAATGAAATAGGACTATAATCTTGCAAGTAACGGGTTTATAGCTCTTTGTATAAATTTTGTGTAAGAACCTGAATATTGACGATCAAGAGACCGGGGACTTTCTCATGAGACCTCACGGAAGGAAGTTCGATGTGTTGAGCAATGTGATGGATCTTCCGCGGGCAGACGAATAAGTCAACTCCAATTGGTATGTAAGGGATGCAATCCGACGCAGGAGCCTTTTGCTTGTCTCTACACATACATATTATCTACTGTTAGGTGATTCCAAGAAGACGGGAACAAGAAAAATAACGGTTTCAGAACACAATCTCTTTAGCATACTTGAAATAGTTCTTCCCCCTAAGATTGAAGACGGAAGGTGAAATTTCTGACCAGCATCCTGAAGTTGGCTTCTCGGACGTTGAGCATGGAACCAAAAGTCCCGCTCTGGGACGATACACGAATTTCTCTGACGAACCTGGAATAAGTAAAACTCACAACTCAAGAATTGTTCATATCAGTACTATTAAGGAAAAATGACACTTTAGTACATTTAAAATGTCCTTTCCCTACTTTTAACGACGATGACAATACTTACAGATGGTTTCTATCCCTTCGACGGATTTTCTTTTCAAAGAAACCGTAATGACTGCAGATTTTCTCATGGGGGTTGGAAGAGGAGATTGGTTCTTGTCGTTCATACTGACTGATTGATGCAGGCGAGGCACGTGAACTTTCGGCGGAGCTTTCTCGCTGAGATCGGGCAAGCCTTCTTTTGCAAGATCGTCTTGCGACTCTTTCTTCATGGTGCAAACCTCGTCAGGCGCTCCATTTCCGTCTAGTTTCATGAAGCTCTCGTAGAACCCTTCGAGCTTGCAATTGCTGTCCACGACGCATGATGCGCTCTCGTACTGAAGCACCAGGGAGTTGCGGACGGAAGGATAGCCATCTGACGGGACAGAACGTGATGTGAAAATGATGAGTCGGTTTATTTTTACGTTAACTAAAAGTTGTGAGTAAAGTGGTAGATACCTCATGTAATAATGTGAAATGGCAAGTCGAGTTGTTTTTAGGGTTGATCATGGTTCGGCTAATTGAACCGGCCATGAGAAGTCAAATTGAACCGACTTAGTCAATTCGGTTCAACCAAACCAATGCCAATAATTGGACCTAATTTTGGTCCAAAACTTTGTTCTATGCCCAATTTCCTAAATCCTAATGAGCGGTCATGCTGAGGACCGGTTTGGTTTTCTTTGTTCACTGACTGGTTCCCCACATGAAAATTGTGATCCGAACCACTAGATCTTGGTTTTGCACAAACCGAACCAAAATTCCACCAGCTATCCAAGGTCTTCTATCCGTGGTTGACGGTTTTATCAATTTACAACCAGCTTGGATGATCGGTTCAACCAAACCAAATGTGGATGATTAGGCCTAACTTTGGTCCAAAATTTTGTTTTATTCCCTAATTTCCTAAATCCTAATGATTGGTCATGCTCGGACCGGTTTGGCTTTCTCAGTTCACCCTATACAAACCGTGATCCCCATCACTATATCCCGGTTTCGCACAAACCAAAACCGAAGTTCAACCGATTATCCATGATTCTCTATCTTTGGTTGACAGTTTTGTCGATTTTACGAGGTATTTTATTCCATTATGAGCAGTGCTCTAAAAATCCCCGATTAATCATGTATAATTTCTGATTAACCATTCAATCAGATTTATTCCCGATTAGTCCCCATAAGGCATTCTCCGCCTAACTAGCGCCTAGCGTTTTTTAGAATACTGATTATGAGCACCCCTAGTAAAAAGCATAGGTTGCCAGTTCCAATCCCCATACTGACAGTATTGCTGATAAAGAAAAATGCAGCACATTACCTCCTCCGTGCACGCTAGCGTACTCGTCGTCCGAATCAGACTCCAAAATGCTAAGCGAGTCAAACCACGCATCGTCCGCGCAAAGTCCTGCGAAGAAAAAACGATCATCAAGATTGTCAAGAATCGACATTTTCATATTCTTGATGTTTTCAGACCTTTGGCATCGATTTGGCTGTGGTTCCATTGCATCTGAGTGAGGTGAAAGTCCTTGTTGGAGACCTCGGACCTCTTGCAGGTCGTTGCAGAGGCCGTGTCAAAGTCGAGGTGAACGTACTCGCTAACAGTCTCGCCATTGGCCTCGGGAAGGGGGCGGGGAAGCTTTCTCCGGCCTTTGGTGAGTATCCTGAAGGATTTCCGGGAAAGCGATCTCCTCGACTTGGAGACTGTTCCCTGGATGCTTCTATTCGTTTTCGTTTTCGAGGTGCCTCCACCCATTTCGCCTCCTCACAGATTCAGCATACAACGAGCGATAACCCAATGTATGATCCAGACCTTCATAAATCGAGGAAATGACCTCAAAAGGGCAAGAAACTGAATAAATTCAGCGTACAAATGAGCAATAACCCAATGTATGATCAGAAACTAGAAATATAAACTTCAAAGATATGTATAAACACAAACTGCTATGCAAGAAACCTAATTAAATTCGGAAACTGCAGATATAAACTTCAAAGAGATACATAAACATGAACTGATGTGCAAGAAAGCAATAGAAATGACTTAAAAGGCAAGAAACCGAATGAATTCTTCATGATCTATTTTTCAGGATTAGAATTTGACACAAAACATCCACTCATAAAAATTAAAACAAGTTACAAATTTTCTCAAGCCAGTCCTATAGTTGTACCGATGTAAATGACTTCAAAAGGCAAGAAACCAAATAAATTCTTCATGAACTACTTTTCCAAGTTAGAACTTAACCCAAAACATATGCTCATAAAAATGAAAACAAGAACAAAATTGGTAGCTATACCAAAAAAAGAGCTAAATAAAATCAGCTGATAGATTCAGAGATCATTTCACTCAATCAAAGAAAGATCACGGCTGAAATAAGAATTAATTCTTAGCAGCAACAAAAAAATGAGTATGAAGACAAGAAACGAATCTACATGATAACTAAAGAAGAAAAACCTTAAAGAACCACACAAATGATTGATACCCAAAAAACATACCAACAAGATCATTTGGGTTTCCAAACAAAAAAAAATCCTACTCTTTGCATCTGAATCATCTCGAGCGAAGCTCAATCCATACATATGAGCCAAGCTAGGGCCAATCAACAAATAGATCATTAAAAATCGAAACTTTAAGAGAAAAACAGCATTAAAGTTGTCAAAATAAACAAAAGCCAGCAGTTGATCACACTAAATGGCTTCACTTTCGTCTGAGAATCAAAATCAATATAAGTAACACACAAAACCACTAATTACCCATCTGGGTCCAATCAAAATCTCACCAAAATGCCCTGATCTAAAAATTGAAAAACACTAGATCCCAATCTGGGTCCAATCAAAATCTCACCAAACACAAACTATTGAGGAAAGAAATCTCCTAGATTTCTTCCCATCCTAATCCCATGATTCTCTCGTAAATTGTTCATAATCCAACAATAATTGGCCTAATCCGCTCCATTGGGAAGGAGCACCATTATATTTTCCATAGGACGCAAGTCGGGCGTCCCATTAATTTTTTCTGGCACGGGAAATCACCATCGACGAACCCGCAAGCCTCGTTCCTGTCTGATCAGACTCCATCGGGGTTTTTCAGTACCGTTCAGGCATATTTGGGTGGAGATGTGGGCTCAATGTTGATATCGGGGCTGGCATCGGTAAACGTAAGGAGCAAACCAGTGACGTTGTTGCAGAGCAACAAGTGTTCGTGCCTCATTGTCAAAAGGAGGAAGATGACAACATTAGGGTTGCCTTGTTGGGCCAAGTCACTAGGACCATTTACGTGTCCATTAATGAGCATAACACTCATCAATTATTGGGCAGGGATGAACAAAAGAGCATGAATAAACAAAATGGAGCAATAAATTCATTTTCCAGTACGTTGGTGAGCCAACAAAATAGAGGCCAAGATGGAGATCAAAATTCAAGCTTCTCGTTTACGGGTACATCAGTCAACGAATCCCAATCAAGTTTTTATGGTAAAAGTTTCTCTACGTGGATTATTGATTCAGGAGCCACTAATCATATTACTCGTGATCGAAGCTTATTATCTCATGTGTGGCCAAATTCTCAATTATCTCCAGTCGAGATGCCGAATGGAGATAAGGCACTTGTCGCCGCCTTTGGGCGAGTGGAAATCGATTCGAACTTATCTCTTGAACAAGTTTTATCAGTTCCACAATTTTGCTTTAACTTGATGTCGGTCAGCCAAATTACTCGCGACCTCAATTGCGCACTGATATTTTATTCTAAATGTTGTGTGATACATGAATTGACTTCGAGGAAGCTGATTGGTACGGGCGTGATGCGAAATGGATTGTATTATTTGTAGCCAACGACGGCAGGGAAAGCTTTAATGACTCATGGGCAGAATAACACAATTGTGGCTTAGACGATTGGGGCGCATTCCAGTAGATCGATTGTCGTTTGGGCCAAACTTGCCTTTTACTTTCAATAAACACACCTTAGGTGTTTGTGACGCTTGTTGCAGGGCAAAACAAACACGCTTATCATTTCCAATTCGAGAGAACAAAACCCTACATATTTTTGAGCTACTCCATTGTGATATTTGGGGGGCATACCACATTCCTTCTCTAGATGGTTGTCATTATTTTTTGAGCATTGTTGATGACTATAACAGGGCTACATGGGTGTTTCTGATGAGACAGAAATCAGAAGTCAAACAACACCTCCTCAAATTTTTTAATTGGGTACAAGGACAATTTGGTACCCATGTCAAGTGCTTGCGAACAGACGGTGGGAAAGAACTCACTCACCATGAGTTGATAACGCATTACAGTGCCACTTGGATGGAGTTTCAGACTAGTTGTGTGGGGACGCCTCAACAGAATGGCGTAGTTGAATGGAAGCATCGCCATATTTTGGAGGTGGCATGGGCTCTCAGATTTCAAGCCAAATTGCCAGTCCAATTTTGGGGAGATTGTGCTCTCACGGCGGTTTACTTGATCAATCGAATGCCTCTCAAGGTCATTGGCAACAAGACTCCATACGAGTTACGCTTTGGAAGAAAACCTACCTATGATCACTTGCGAAGTTTTGAGTGTTTGTGCTATGTACATCAACAAACCCGTGACAAATTCGCCCCCCGATCTCGCCCGGGAATATTTTTAGGATACCTTAAGGGACAAAAGGGATATCGCGTTTATGATCTTGAATCACGGGTCACTGTGACATCCAGAGATGTCCAGTTTTGGGAAAACATCTTCCCCGGAGACCAACGCTTCCCCGACACAGAAAATATACCACCAGCATATCACTTCGTTCCTGACACCTCAGTTAGTTATCCCGTTGAGCAAAGAACTGAAGAAGCTCCCACTATCACACCCATACCAGACGTTGAGATGCCTCCCGTACCGGAGGATGAGATGCCTCTCGCACCAGAGGTTGAGATGCCTCAACCCGAAAAGCGTGTCCGGACAGTCTCCAAGCGCTTAAGAGGTTACGATTACACCCTACCGCCATCTATTGCTCCGCCTAGCCCTACTTCGCATCACACCCCTCCATCAGCATCCTCAACGGTGCATCCTCTTACTCATACTGTTTCATATGATCATTTATCTCCCGCTCACTCTGCTTTCCTAGCAGCCATCTCTGCCATAGATGAGCCACGATTTTTCCATCAGGCGGTGAAACATGAGTGTTGGAGAGAGGCCATGGGAAAGGAGATTTCAGCTCTTGAAGAAAATCGGACTTGGAGTTTGACTAAATTGCCCCACGGCAAACGAGCAATTGACTCAAAATGGGTTTACAAGGTCAAATATCGACCAGATGGGAGCACTGAGAGGTATAAAGCACGCTTAGTGGCTAAGGGATATACACAGGTTGAAGGTGTCGACTGTACAGATACTTTTGCCCCTGTTGCAAAGATGGTCACGGTTCGTTGCCTGCTTGCCATTGCAGCAGCTCGAGGATGGTCACTTTTCCAATTAGACGTCAACAACGCCTTCCTCCATGGCGACTTGGAAGAAGAAGTTTATATGAAGATTTCTCAAGGATTTTCCAGACATGGGGAGAATCGAGTGTGTAGATTGCACAAATCTATATATGGACTGAAGCAGACGTCTCGAAATTGGTACCACAAGTTCACAGAGTCTATTATGAGGCTTGGTTACCAACCCTCAACGACAGACCATTCCCTTTTCACCCTCACAGGACTAGGATCGTTTGTGGTGGTCCTCATCTATGTTGACGACGTAATAGTCACGGGGACCGATATCCCGCGCATAGAGCAACTCAAGCTTCACCTGGACCGACAGTTTAAGATCAAGGACTTGGGGAAATTAAAATATTTCCTCGGTCTTGAGGTGGCACGTTCCCCTACAAGTATTGCTCTGACACAAAGAAAGTATGCCCTCGACATCCTCTCTGAGAGTGGCCTCACCGGATGCAAGCCAACACATTTCCCGCTTCCTCGACAACATCGCCTATCTGCTAAGGAAGGTGCACCTTGTGAAGATACTGGACAGTACCGTCGCCTTGTTGGACGTCTATTATATCTTACCATCACGCGTCCAGACATCAGCTATATTGTGCATGTCCTAAGTCAGTTTATGCATGATCCTAGAGAACCACGTCTTGAGGTACCTCAAAGGGTGTCCGGGACAGGGACTTCTTCTACCCTCCGACAACTCCCTTGCACTTATGGCGTATTGTGACGTGGACTGGGCAGGGTGCCCAGACACTCAGAAATCCACCACCGGCTACATACTGTTATTGGGGTCGTCTCCCATTTCTTAGCGATCCAAGAAACAGACGGTAGTTTCTTGTTCATCTGCAGAAGCTGAATACAGGGCCATGGCGGCCACCAGTCGCGAAATAGTTTGGTTGTGTCAGTTACTCAAAGATCTTCAGACTCCTCAAGACATGACGATCCCACTATTCTATGACAACCACGCAGCAATCCACATAGCTTCCAACCCGGTCTTCCACGAACGAACAAAACACATCGAAATCGATTGCCATTTTGTTCGTCAACAGCTTCAGGCATCAGTAATTAGTCGTCGACTCATCTCCAACAGACACCAGCTTGCAAATATCTTTACCAAGGGTTTGGGGCGAGATCGCTTCCACAAACTATTTCGCAAGTTGGGCATTTTGAATTTTCATGCTCCAACTTGAGGGGGAGTATTGAGGAAAGAAATCTCCCAGATTTCTTCCCATCCTAATCCCATGATTCTCTCTCGTAAATTGTTCATAAACCGATTACAATCTTATTGCATTGATTTTTGTTTCCTTTATTACATGTATTGTAATCGTACATGTACCCATTCAATCTACACGAATGAAATAAATCAGAATTATTTTATTCTTTCTTTACACAAACCCAAATCATCATACAAACAAACCCACATCGAAAAACTCGAATTTAAACCTCTGGGTCTCACAAAACGAGGTAAAAAAAAATTGGGGAAGAACACAGACCTGAGGAAGGGAAAGAACACAGAGCGACCCAACAATCCAAAGCAAAACGGCACCGTATCGGAAACGGCCTCCTCCCCTCTGACCGGCGACGACCAACCACCACCACCGACGACGGAGGAAGAGAGCTCCGGCGACCTCTGCGATTCGCGGGAAGGGAAAAAAACGAAAATGTGAAGACAAAAAAAAGATGGGTTTTTTAATCGAAGTGCGAGGACCCTATTTTTGTCTCTTCGATTCTCGATCGCTCCTTTCTCTGATTCTCTGAGCCTCGATTCTGAATCTTTCTCCATATACACGCTGAGAAATTTTCTATTTTCCTTCACCTCCCGTTTCTTTCGCGGGGATTTAAGGTTCCGACAGCT
>JAYMTP010008474.1:0-10014 GCA_036897365.1 Geranium brycei
AGAGATTATTGAAATTGAATTGGTCTGGTTCAATTCCAGGAGTAATTTAGGTATTTTTGGGGTAAGTTGTCCCAAAATAAAATTAAGGGTATTGAAGAAAAGAAAAAGAAAAAAAGATATAAAAGTGAGAATTATGTATAGTGAGACATTGAAAAGTGTCATTTTCCCTTATATTTATTGCCATAACAAACCCCCAACATCAACTTCTCAAAGGTAGGTTGTATTTGTGGCTCCAACTACAACTAGGATTAATCCAATTTCAGTAATAACAATTTTGTTAAGGTGCAACATATAACTGCAGACAAGAAAATAGTATGTACTTTTCTTCAACTAGTAAACGTAAATCTCAATCTCAATCTTATGTTTTTAAAAGACCAAAAAGCAAATACAATATACAAAACAAAAATGATGTACAATACAAAGTAACACTGTACATTACGGGCCACTTTAGGCTAAGTAATTGTAAACTCGAGGGTTGTTTTTGTCCCGCTCAAGGTACTCCCTGTCGATCAGGCTCTCTATTCTTTTCTTCAAATCAGCTGGCTTTACCGGAAACTTTAGCTGTATATGTTTTCAGAACCAACAAACACACCATATCAGTCATTCTAATTCAAACAGTTTGCAAATGTTTGCAAACAAGCTACACCTCCGCCGGTTGTTATAGAACGAGATCTTAGTTTTAATTTTATAGATATGGAAATTATATCGGTGCACATTTTACCTGTTGAAAGAGTTCGGTTATTAGAAGTGTGTGACTTAGTATTTTCCTAGTCTTCATTATTCTAACAATAGCAGCATCAACCTGTAAAGATAATAACAAAAGGCAAATGAATATTTTAATCATGATTGTTCATTGTTTCATCTGCTCATATTTCTAATTCATATATTTAAGAGAAAATGAGCAGTCTCAGATATAGTGAACCTGATATTGGTGGTCCTGAAATACTCTCTCTGTTGTGCTCGTGTTCTCCTCTACCGTTTCCTTCATCTGGATTGCATTCACCTACAATCCACCAAAATAATCATTAGCTTCTCAGCTACATCAGTTGAGGTAATCGCGCAATTCATAACTCCGTCATATGATAAGCATGTATCGCAATTTGAGTCTTATCGACTAGAGGAAATTGTGCTGAGGAAAAATAATTAATCCGCCAAGTCATCTCGGACAATAATAATAGCTTAGCCAAGGTTGAAATCGTCCTATAAATGTATCCTCAGTTCCAGAAGAATTAACAACACATAATACCAAACACAAGCACATCCTAATAAATTTGCTAAGATAACTAAAAAGAAAAGACAAGAAGAATGGCGGACCTTAATACGGTATAAGGGTGCTGCGAATTCGTCATTGAACATAAATGAATCAGTTTCCTCCACATCCCTTCCCTTTGGCAGCTGCATAACAAATGTTTCGGGAACAATAAAACATTAACAATCATACTCGTTGCCTCTTCAAATATGCATATCCTGTGGTTAGAGTATATATGGTACGAGGGCCTTTAACTATCAACTTAGACATATTTAGTTGAGTTTGTCATCTACATGGTGTTACAGCTGGTTGACCAAAGTCTGAGTCCTGTAGCCACACAAACTTTTTTTTTATAAATGTTTAATTTCCAGCATAAAGATAAATAAGGGAGCAAAGCGATAACGGGCATATGATGGGGTGTTAAAGAGTATATGATCAAGTGGGCCTCTCTTTTCTTATCAACAATACTGCTAGTGTGGGGATTAGAACCTCTGACCTCATGCTTAATGCATGAGGTCTCTGCCATTTCACCCATGGCCTTTGGTAAGTGTCGGTCCTCTAAAATTGCAAGCATTAATCACCTACCTTTTGAAGGACACGAACTTTCCCACATGCAAGGGACTGCAAAGTCCTACGAAGTTCCTTGTCCTCAACGTCGGTGGAATCCTTGATGTCTTGAAAACTGAGCTTTTGGGCATCGTTAAACAGCATTAAAACAACAGTCTGGAGCACAACATATTCAAATCCAACGAAACATTAGAAATCATCCACTTTTGCCCGTTAAATCAACACGATGTAAGATCAAGTATATAATAATAATCTAAAATAAAACTACAGAGAACCGACAAAAGACCAACCTGAAATAGGGACACTGAAATCTCCTTCTTACCCTTAGGAAATTCTGCTTTCAAAACACAGTGTCCTAACGAATGCTGCCACATTAAGCGCCTACCGCTATATTTGCTTAAGTAGAACTCCTTGAAAATGTCCTATTAAGAAAAGCAGAAGAAAAGTTGAAGATATGAAGACAGAAGTATTGATGTCTTTGATAGAGAACAGTTGCTCCACAAGGATTCTACAAACCTGATAGACATTAAGTTCATGGGGGAGCCTAACATTCATGGGTGGATAAGTGGGCCAGTACCTGCAACCAGCCATCATAATGCAATTAGTTCCATGGGAATATGAAAGTGTTTACACTGGAGTTTGAAATGTCGAAATAAAGTAGGATCAGGATATTACCCTGTTGTTAAGACATGAACACTCATCTCAATCCCTGACGGGAGTTTCGTCCTGGCTTGGGCTGATTGTTTGAAGGACTCATTTATCTCCTTCGATAATTCAATGTCCTATAGAATGTCAATGGAAAACAAAAACTGTCAATTTATATGATTGCATAAAATCCAACACAAAAATGTTGAAATAGCGAAGGGTAAATTGCAAAAAGTGATCGTGTACTATTCCAGTTTTGCAAAAAGTGACTGTTAACTTTACCATTTTTTGGAAAATGTGTGCATTTGTCCAGAAATGACGAAATTGCCCTTGAAATCAAAAGGCAAAAATCAAAAAATATTTTTTTTCAACTGGAGTTCGCCGGTTTCCTCGACTCCAAACTCGCTTAGATATGAAGTCTCATGGACGGACAACGATGACGTGCAAGAAAAGAAGAAAACCAACGAGCTCGAGTTGAAAAAAATTATTTTTAATTTAAAAAAAATAATTTCAAGGGCATTTTCATCATTTTTAGATAAATATTTTGCAAAAGAAAAAAGTTAAGTTGACAGCCAATTACCCAATAACAAACAACATAATGGTGGCACTAAAAGTAGATTATGCATAAATTTAATGACACAGCACCCATGCACACCTTGAACATTCCTTCAAGTTTGTTTGTAAATTGGCTGCCACATTCAGTCTTCAGCTGTATCAACAATTGGAATTTATTAGTACAATCCATAATGCAAATGATATAATCTTATGATATCTACGTAAAAGAAATATCATGTCCTCAACCTTTGATATCATAGACTTCTCTGCATCAATAGAAGCACTCTTTCCCAACAACAGCCTTTTTGCAAGATCCTTCTTATAGAATGCTTCAAAGACATCCTTACCCTGAGGAAGTAAGAAGTGACAAACATCACTCAGCATTTTCGTTACATTACAACTAACACAAACAAAGAAGTTAATAGGGAGACAAACCCGAACAAAATAAATAAGGAGGCAGTTACTGAATGAATGAGCAAACACCTATATTTCCATTTTGAGCAGGTTAGAATTACCTGGATAAATCTGAATAAAACCAAAACTTTATCAAGTGTGCCCTCCAATTCCTCTTCAGAGGTACGCTTATTCCCAGCACGAAGCTTCTCATCCAGAAATTTAGCAATGAGCTCCGCAGGCCGGTTCTAATTAAATAAACATAATACTGAGTATGTTAGTTAAGAAATCAACAGGATGATATCAGTAACACTAACTTATATCAAATTAAATACTAAGATGTGTGCATATGTATGTGTATACATACATATAAACACATGCATTTCATCAACCAAAGGCTGATATGATAAAATTCTACATTTGAAGTGCTGCAAAATGTTTTTCCTGTGTTCCAATTTATCAGCAAACATGGACTCACTGGCTCTACTTAGAATTTTTCAGTTCACATGGCAAAAATGAAGTTCGCTAGCATTGTTAGTTATACTTGGAACATGAACATGATAAAGCTGATTATACAGAAGAGAAATAGTAATGAATAACACTTTTTCTGAAATGATGGATAACAATTGAATGTTTAGTGTATATGAAGATTTCTTAGTTCAATAATGAAACATATATCATAGCTTCAAACAAATTAATTTTGATGAAGTCTCGCACGCTGAACCTGAGATTTTATTTCTTTTAGTCATTTCCTTTAATTATACTAGTCGCTAATTTCCAATTACTTTAGTACTGAACACATGGTTTCCATTTTCCATTTCATCCAAAAAGTTATATTCCAAAGAACAAGGAAATAGCTATCGAGATTACCTGGCGAAGATTAATTAGATGCTCAAATGCATCCTTTATGATGTTGCAAAATGATTCATTCTTTGAAAAGCTTTCTTCCCATATTTTATCAAGAGAAGCCTTAAAATCAAGAAGGGAGAAAACCATATCTTTATCTTTATCTTTCTCTTCATCGATAACAATGCCCTGCCCAGTTGTTCGGATGTAAAAACTAAAGGCCTGTCTCAATGCTTCAAGAGAATTAACTCTTGCAAACAATGAGTACATTCTTAGAAGGTCCGCAATACGATTCCCTTCCATCAGCATTGTGAATCCCTACATGCACAAGAGAAGTCATAACGTAATTATTAAGCAGTGTAGATTCAGACCTGTTTATAGTAGAAGGCAATGAATAAAATTTCACATGCTACCTTATCGAGAATTGCACCTATATGGCGTTCAAGAAGTTGCCTCTCAGCAGTTGCAATTAGTGGTTTTCGTGTACTGACATCTAGATAGATGAAGCATCTCTCATGCTCTTCATTCAACCTTAACTGCAGGAACACATTAGCCAGTTATACCGCAAAAAGGTGATAAGAAATTATAAACATGCTTATACTACTAACACAATCCTAAGAAGGCACAGGGAAATATCATCACAAAAAACATTGCAGGAGTACAAGTAAAGAGTTTCTCTGGAAAATAAAAAATACAATGTTTTCTGGGAACAAATAGTTTAGTATCCCCTTAAATATTTTTCTTAAAAAAATGGCAGGCCACCATTAGGATCCATTTCTAAGCCAATAAATAAATGTGAATGCTAATTTAGTAGCAAATATAATTAAAATTATGTAGTTTTACTTTGCATTTACTATAGCCCACTTCAGGAGACCAGTCAACATAAAGCAACCTAAAATTTTGTTTTGCTAGATCACTAATAAAAATGGAAAATTTCATTTCCAATAAAAAGGTTTTAAGAGAAGCCATACCTTTCTATAAAATGTATTTATTTTTTTTAAGAGAACTCTTCGCATGAAAAGCTGAATCTCAACGATGTTGAATTTGAAAAGGAAAATAAGGAAAATACTTTTTACTAGTATTTTTTACTGATTTACTTTAAATAAATGCTATATAAATCATACTTATCCTATTTTCTTTATCACATGCAAGACCAAGTTACTAGTTAATTAATACAAGAAGGAAACAATATGCACCTCAACATGCTTCAAGTAATCTGGAACATCTGATTGCTGCAAGAATTGCATTCCCTCGGCAGCATAAAACTCGGACGTACAATCAAGAAATGGCTTCTCAAAGCTTTCTGAGTAAATTCCTAAGGCGGTAAACATCTTCAAAAGATGATTTAGCAGTGCCCTGTCAACTGCTTCCCCTAATCTGAAACCAAATACAGAATCACCACATCTTAAAATGAATCAGATATAACTAGTTTTAGGCAGTAAACATCCCAAGCATTGCACACTTATCTCAGACAAGAAGTGATTCAGACTACTAAATGCAGAAAAGGTTAAAAGACATAGAAAGTGTGTGGAATGTTCTTGGAACCACGCCCACTGTAAGCTTAGTTGCATTCAAGTGGTACCAGATTTGCTTACTTTGACTTTTTATGTTTTACAAATCAAAGCACTGCAAGAAGATTTTATGATAATGTGGTATCTCATTTTGTTTCTTTTCACCAGATGTGCTCCAAGTAAACCAACTGAAACCTTCAAGTGTGCTCTTCCTTGGACGTTTAAAAGTTTAAGTTGTTGAGTTTTCCAAATTATTTCATTCTTGTTTTAGATACTAAGAATGCAGTAGAATCAGATATACCACACAACCCAACAGTAAATACACAATATGCGGAATGGGTTTACCGTGTGCATTGTTGGGGCAGATGACCCCACTCAAATTCTTTTTCTAATGTTCATATTTCCCCTACTAATTTATTAGAATTTGCCCCCCTCTAATTTTTTTTAAAAGAGTTCCCCATTAGTTTAAGACTTTGCATCACTGCCCCCATCAATTTAGTAATTTCAACCCCACGGGTTAAACGTTCTGGATCCATCCCTTAAAATATGTACTCTTTCTTATGTAATCATCTCATGCAGTTTATGCTCTTCCTCCACCTCCTCGTTTTGCATTCTTTAAAATCAACTTCTTCACTCAACCTGAAGCCTAATTTACCAAGATTTGCTGCATTAGCCAAACTCATTAAATAAAAATTGTTAATCTGAATCACAGGCAGTGATGATCATATGTTGAAACAGAAAGATCAAAATACATTATTAGTTAATTACGATATATGAACTCTTATGAACATTTTGGCTAAGAAAAAATGTGTGTCAGTTATTTCATTACCTAAGCATCTATAAACAAAAGAAGTTAAAATAGACAAATCTAGAAGAATTGGGTGTCCTATATCATGGACAGAATTTATGGTAATTTAGCATTGCAAACACGTCATCAACAAGTCACTTAGTGCTTGGATGAACCTTAATAATTAACCTTTATCATCCTTCAACTGAGAAATTACTCAAAGGTTAAGAACAGGACATAGCAAAAAGAAATAACTGAAATGCATCCAACAGCTACACATTAAAGATATTAATTACAAGAAAGAAAAAATTCACACAGTCCACTAGACTTCTGGGAAGTATATTATCTTACACTTGCATATGTATACCAAAAATTGGAGTACCAACTTTTATTTATTATTTTATTATTAATAATTATAATTATCACTCATATTTTATTAAATCCTTTAAGCTACTGTAAGAGTGTAAGAATCATGTGTTGCACCAGCATTAACCTTCCTGCACACACAATGTATAGAGCAATCTGTCGGTTCCAGTTGTAACGTTTTAAGCATTTGCAATAACTATTTTTGATGAGATGGACGGATGATAAAATCCAAGTGTATAAAAACTAAGCTCAATTCTACAATTACCTTTCCTTCTCTATCATTCTCAAAAGGCCAGTCACAGTCTTGTGCTCAACTTCTGGAGATAGAGAAAGATGTTTCCGGAAAAGCTGCAAGCCCATATCCCAAAGCGACCGAATATTAGGCGTTTGCTTCACATATGTTCTATCCAGATACAAGGCTATGCCACGAATCATTAGCATTTGATCACAAAGATCCTGCCAGCAGCCCTTCACAAGATTTAAGAAAACCTTCAAATCTGGGCTTTGACCAACCAAAGACTGCAACGCTGCAGATATGTGAGCTTCACACTCTCTTTCAATACGCTGATAGAGATTACCCCCCATCTTGTGCAGGCAAAGATCATTAACAGCCTAAAGACAAAATAACCGATTTATCGAAAAAGGTAACAGATGGCAGAATTTTTTGAGTAAAAGGTTACCGTACTGCACAAGGAAAAAAGTGAGGATGTTACCTGATAGAGTTTCTCCAAGTCACAAGAATCCGGTTGCTTCAAGACATTTTCCAAACAATTACAACATTGCAGTTGGTTGCATAAATCCTTCTATCACATGCACAATGGTGCACGTGATTAAATAAATTATACAAACTACTTATAAAATATGACTAAGCTTTTACATGAAACAAAATTCTACAGTTTGTTTAAGATGAGTTGTAGATGAATTATACATGTACATGTTCAATGTATCTCTTAAGGTACGGATTACAATACTCGTGTTTAATCTACTAAAGTTGTAAACGTCATTTACACAGTTGTCGCAGCTTTGAAACTACATCCAGAAAGGCAGTGAGTTTATTGAACCTGAGCAGAGTTATAATAATGGGTACATTACATCTATTTGTCAATCCATTTCTATTCATTCTCAGAAGTTGAAGTTGGTACATATGAATGTAAAATAATAAGTGTCTGCAATGAACTACTATGACAAAAGTCCAGTTTCACTAACTCTTATATTCAAATACGATTCTAAAGGGGCGACTAAACTAAGCCCGTGCCTTTAAAAGTCTGTTGTAACAATCAAGAGCAAAAATTCAAAGCTACTATAATTCCACTATGAGCATTGTATCCAAATCTGCATAAAACTCGAGCATTCCATTAAAAACTAGTACTTCAGTGCCTAAGATCCTATAGGAGAATCAATCACTAGGTAGAGCCCCCACAAAAACAAAACAAACCCAAATGAAACTCAAGCAGCTATATATTCAAATTCAACAAATGCTCAATTTGACTTTCATCTAAACTGAACCCTACCCCAACAATCACACCAAAACAGGCCTAGAAAATACGAGAAATCCCAAATTCTCCAAAACCTCCCCAAAAAACGACACAACCGATGAAGAATTTCAGAGAACCTTTGACGAGCTTGATGACGAGCTTCTTGGCCGGGTGAGGCAGGGTGGCCTTCTTGCGGGACAGATTGGCGGCGACGCCGGTGGAGGCTCCGGGCTTGAGATCGTCGTCGATGGCCATGGAGGAAGGCGTCGTTGTCGACAGCCTGACACCTGGCCTTCTTCATAGAGCCGCCGGAGACGGTGGAGGTGGCGATGATGGCTGGGGCTGAGCGTTTGGTTGGGTGAGACATGAAAGTGTCTCTTCAAGAGGGCATTGTGAAGTGAAGAAATGAAAACGAGAACTGAATTTAAAGGTTATAGAGAGAGCTACACAGGGATAGAGCTATGGGGAGAAGCCTAGTTAGTAGAAAATGCTTGGGAAGAACGGGGTGGAGATCTCTTTTTCCGGACCGATTAGGAATTGATTGAAAAATAAATTGAATTAAATAAAAATTATAGGGTATTGATCAAGAATTAATCGAAGATTAACATAACAAGTTAAGAATTTTTACAACAATAGGGAGACCAAAATTAATTTAAACTTTAGCGTAATTCAAAAACTTGTTTTAACTTGATGTTTAAGACATCCTGTAATTTTTCAGACCAATCACTGATTAAAAAAAATTGATCCCGAAAGATTTTGGAGCATTTCTCAAATTATCCGCGTGGACACATGTCTCGACACGAATTTGCTATGTTATTGTCGTTTAAAGTTCAAATATGAAGATTTAGTGTTTATATTTGTTGTTATAGGGTTTCGATTCTAAGCATTTTAAATATGTTTATTTAGGATTCTAATTTAATCATCAAAAGTTCAAATATGCTGATTTAGAGTAGAGATATACTCACTGTGCCAGGTTGGGTCGACTCGGTAATCGGCTTAGACTCAAGACCATATTGAACCCGACAAATTTACTTTAAAAGGGGTTGGGTCGAGGTCGAGTTATGCATTTTCGAACCTGCTACCTTCGAGGCTAGTTTGAGAATGTTGGTCGAGGACCCCAACCCACCTCATGCTCTCCCTCATCGAGTGTTGGAATGAACCAAGATTGGTAGATTATGAATTGTGGGTGCACGGTTTAATATCAATTTGATCCATTAAAAATCGTATATGAGACTATTTGGATAATGGTTTGAGAAATGAGAAACCAAAGAAATCGAAACGAGCATGGTATATATTGTTGGAAAAATATAATTAAAATTATATTATAATGCTAAATTGAAATGATATTTCATATTCATGAGATATAATGTACATAATGTGTATTTGATTCTCTTGAAGAGTTAAATTACAACCTTTCATTTTTTACTTTTTAATTTGCATTGATTCAATATGTCTTTTGGTTGAAGAGTTAAAGACTATAAATAGGTGATCATTCTCTTCAATTTTGGATCATCCAAATATCAAGAACTATTATGTTCATATTCTCCATTTTCTATATTTCTTTTCTTTTATCTCATCTCAACACCAAGAACATGAGTTCTTGGTTCTTCTTCTCCTTCA
>JAYMTP010008475.1:0-10013 GCA_036897365.1 Geranium brycei
AAGTTATGCGCATGACACAATTTGTGTTTGTTCATGAAACAAAATAAATTTTTTGGTCATGACACAATTTGTGTTTGTTCATGAAACTAATTAAAACAAAATTGAAAAATATTCTGGTCATGAAACAAATTACAAACTTCTGGTAATGACACAATTTCTTGTTGTATAAAAGTTTTGGTCGGATTCTGATCTGGGAAGATAATTATGGTTAGAGGTAATCATGTAAAATAATTATGGTTAGAGAAAATCATGTTGTGATTTAATTTGATAAATAAATGGTAAAAATAAAATTACATATATAACCTTCTGACCACGCGAATTGTCAAAATTATGGGGTTATTTCAACTAAATTACTTTGACTTGCCATCAATTTACTCTATGAATCTTGGCCGTATATAAACTGATCGGATGGATGAGACGCGTTCTAACATTTGTATAAAAGTACTGGTTTTTTACCCGATTACAACCCTAATTATTCACGTGACAAAACAAGCTTGGATGGGCTTTGGGTCTTGACGACGGTGGTTCATCAATCAATCATTGGTCCCACCCACTATTGTTGAGTAGCATTTATTGAATATGAGACCACTCCATCTTTGTATTCACACTGCAACCATAGTGAGAACAATCATAACCTTAGAAATACAAGCCCAGAGCATGATTGTTCTGATATTTTTTTTGAAATCTGATATAATATAATGTCTTTATTCTCTTAAATTTTAAGGGTATGAGGTCAAAACCATTCATTGGATACAAACAAAGAGGAGCAGGATTCTTTATATTTTTAAAAAATCTAATTTTATTCTTATTCTTGAATGTAGGAGTGGGGTGAGGAAGAAACCCATAAATGAAATAGGAATCTCTATATTGACCCAAGAGATTATTCAATATATACGCCTATATATTCCCATTAAAGTGGTTTTTGTCCTTGTATTGGTTCATAAAGAAAGTAAAAGAGATTTGAACTCTGGAGATGCTATGTGCTGGCACTCCTTCCCACCCCACCCACGTGGAAGTGGTGCTCAATGGAGAAATGAGTTCAATTCAAGAGGCATAAGAATTTGTCTGTTGTTCAAATCCTTGTCGGTTTCACACACCCTTTTAAGATCCTCAATCTTTAGTGTTATTGACTGGTTTCGAGAAACAAGAAAGTGGTCATGTTCAGTGAATTTGTCTAAAACATGTATGTCCAACATGTTTCAAGGCAAATTCAAAATCTCATATCAGAACATATGGGCTATTATATGGCTAAATCACCAATGAGAATGTGAAGTTCAGATATATATAACACATGAAAACATGTACATTGTAACAAAATTACTTTTCCGCTCCCGATACATATAATTCATAAATTAATGACTAATTCAAGACAAGACCCTTTCTATGTTAAACAAAATATTCACATCAAGAGATACATAACTAGGTATTTAGATTTGGGAGCGTCGATGATCAAAATGTCGGGTGTCAACCAAGAGGGATGGCGAACCAACCAGAGGAGAAACATCTCTCCAGACTGGATCGATCGATCCACTGTTAATTACATCAGCTTGCCGAGTTCCATCTTTTTCCTGAGTGCCCTTTGACCATGGTATATGAAAGAATCCAATATACCAGAAACAGTGTAAACACCTGAAGATAGCAACCAAATAACAGTTAAGCATATGCATTGAAACATTCCAAGGACTCCTTCCAGGGGTGAGTCATTTTTAGCCACAAGGAATTCAATTAGCATTGGCCAGAGAGCAAAGATCGGTTGAATCGATAAAGTATAATGGTAGTTGAATTGTAAATACTTTGCTGTATTTAAATGTTGGTTGAGTTGCTTTACCTCCAACTATAGCACACACATTTGTCAGGAAGTGTAAAAATGACACATGCTCCTCTGTGAAAGTCACCTGAAAGCCCGCAGATTGGATATCAACATGTTAGCTGCAGTATGGGATGCAGAGCAAAATCAATCTCCATTCCACACACAAACCCATTTCTTATATATAAGAATTGGATCTTCACTGGCTAATGAATTACTGAGAGCGGAATAAACCCACCTTGATTGGTGAAAGATCATAAAAGAAGAAAACGCCAGGAAGGGCCTCATGCAAGCCCACTTCCACATTCTTGAAATGTTCAGTCACTGAGAACTGTGAATAAATATGCCAGTGTTACATAATGTTCATCTAAATGCAATGATAAAAACCAGAAACCAAAGACTTATGAGGAGTTCGACGGCACCTGATTTGACTGGATGGCCTTCCCATTCACATCTGTGTACACAGTAGGCACAACCTGAACAGAGCAAATTTTGTGAAATGTTGCTGAATAACCATTCCTCACTGTATTTTGATACTACAGTATTAAGTCATTTTACTAATCTACTCAGCCAACTTCAGCCATCCATTTATGTTGTTTTTCATACAAAGCCACAGTATCCTGAATAAAAAACTGTGTGATGCCCAAACAAAGAATGCATACCACAGTTTAAAGTCATTTTACTAATCTCCTGAGACAAATTAAACCATCCATTTATATTGTTTCTCATAAAAAGCCACAGTATCCTGAATAAAAAAAATTATGTGATGCTCATAGGCAACCCCAAAACTTGAAGTAACCAAGGACAACAAGTGACGGCCATTTCATGCAAAGAGCTCTACGGCTGCAAAGATAAAATGTTTTATAGTAGTTTTTCGGTGCAAGGATGTTGATATAGTTAAGCGCTGTATAGGGAAATATGTCAAGGAAAAACGAAAATAATAAATGAGTACACAAGCAATGCCAATGAAATTCACAACAGACTTTAATTATCCAGTTAAGTGATCAGGAAGATTTTAATGAAATTCACTCAGTTGTCCTATTGAAATTATGCTGCTCTTGAACTGGGAGAAACATGGAAGAGTCATTATAACTGAAAAGGTGACTAATAACCAAAAGTTAATGCATTGCAATTCAACCAAACTCTAATATGTACAAGAAGATATTAAAAAGTTAAAAACTCTTTTCTCGAGTAAGTTGGTCTTCAGCAAAAGCATATAAAAACAACTGGAGTAACAATATGCACCAAGAATGACTAAAAAGGATTGTAGAGTAGCTTGGAGATGGGATGCTAAGGCACACTGTAAAGGGATGGAAGAACATGTTCTCATGCATGCTGACATATACTGGTGATGTTATATCATGAGGATCTATAGTTCATAAAAAGAAAGAAGAGATGAAAAGGCATTACGGAGAAAATAATCTACAGGACCAACCTTGATAAAATACTGATACATCCCATTTGGTGTTTGTTGTGACCATTGCACACTGAAAGATGGAAAAACAAATTTTAAGAGAAAATAAATAAATGATGTCAGTAATTAATAGCGATAAAATGATATTGTAAGCAAAGAATATCTACAAGGGAATGCAGACGAGATTACCTATCAAGAGGATTCACCACACCAGGGAAATAGTCTCCAAAAGCTAATTTATTGATCTTGTGACTTATCTGTATCAACATATTGTGAATTATTCACATACATGCTATAATAGAGAATGATGAAGGGGGGAAAAGAAATAGATAAAGGTAGATCAGGTAAAAGTTTATAATTTCATTCTGCAGGAAGGCATTGCATATGCATTGGACCTCATGCATACACGACAGAACCAAAACCAGTATGCATGACTTACATTGAAAGAATCCATTTGGAACGTCAGCAGATCATGCACGTGGACTCCTGATTGATGAAAGCTTTTCCCAGGTGCGAAATGGAAATTTCCCGCAACCTTATTTACTTCCAAGAATCCATATACATTACATCCCTCACCTGCTTCATCTTTTATCCTTTGCAGAAAACCTTCTCTTTTGCACTATATATACATGCAAAATTTCCAACATCAGAAACACCATAGAATTGAAGCTATAAAAAAAGTATTGCAATAAGTGAATTTAAAAAGAACATAATACTAATCCAGATCATTACTGTTAACAAGCAAGGAAGAAAGAGAGGGAAATTATTAGTCATTGACCGCCTAATAGTTGAGATCTTCTAAAATGGTGTTCTGCTTTATCAGTACATCAATGTGATCGATAACCAAATAATGCACAATATAAAGGATATTTCCATCTTTGCTAGTTTAGAATATAATATAATGAGGCATCCACAGAGAAAGAATAAAGGTTACATCTGGATTTTTACATGCAGTTTAGAATGTAGTAGAGCTTACATGGATATGACTGCATTCCCAATGGTAACAGGCAATAGTTTCTTTCAGAATGTACACAAAACTGGCACTAACTAACAACTCTAAAGCTTTATATAGCATTACAGCATAAAAGGATTTAGATCTCGACTCAAACCATATATACACGTCCATTTTCCAAAACTATTAGATTCAAATGCAACAATAAGGAACTTGGCTATTGGTCCTACGGAAAATTCTCCAATATGACTTCCAAGGCTAAGTACTGTGTTTTGAGTACAAATCATTAACAAAAATGACCAATAGCAATCCACTACAAATCTTAGAATCACAGATTGTTGCACTCTTCTCAGCCTGGGATGATCAATGATCATCTATTAATAACAGCCTAACTGCGAGTAAATACAGAAAATGCAATGGATTGCTGCACTCTTCTATGTCTGTGATGATCAATGGTCATCTATTAACAACCTAACCATGAGTAAATCCTCAAAATTCAATAGAACAGTTAATAATCAAGGTAATCATACTGGCTGAAGATAGTTTCACTTCCTAAACCTTCAATTTCAAAAACCCGCAAGGCCATAACTGTATGAAATATATGAATTATGAAAAATCTGCAAACCTGATCTATCGCATCCGGATTGGTTAATGCCCAACCTTTCTTCCGATATGCCTCCCGGACTTCTTCACAGTTATTACAACAATGATCATCTGCCTGCATTTAAATAATAGTGAGACTATAAAAATAACCACTTTGGAAACAAAATATTTCTTCTTCTTCTTCCCTGAGTTGATAGGAGCATGCTTGCTACAATATTATAACTACTACTAATGATGATTCAGAGAAATTGAAAGACAGTATAATATATAGGCATCTAGACCAAAACTGGTACTGAATAAAAGGAAAAGAAAAGTGAAAATGATGCCTGCAACATACTGCTTCCCAATAATCCAAGTTTTTGTGAGCTTGGCTTATACGACTTTTGTGATACATTGGCAAGTTCTATGCAGACAAATTTAACACCGATAGCAATGCTAAATCAGCTCAGTAGCTGCAAATGACATCCGTGCTGACCACCATATTACAGTAAAATACAGCACCAAAGCAGAATATTTACATACACAGTGCATGTGTCCTTCACAGCATAGATGAACATGAACACATTTAAAAACCATCAATACTTCAACATTGAAGAAATGATACACGTCTACAAAAAGATATTAAATCTTTATATGAGCATAAAAGATCCAAGACAGACAATCATACCGAATCTGCCCCATAACACGAACCGCAGTATGTCTCATTACGCTCAAGTCTACCACCATGTTTCTGTAATGGCTTCTCAATCTGTGTCAAGCAGAAACTATAATAAGTGGAACCAAAGGAAAAAGTAAGCGGAAGTTATAGTTCTCCATAAACCACACCTCATTTCACTCTGACTAGAAAAAATTTAGATTTAAATAAATCAGGGGTACCTTCAGTACAGGTTAACTGTAATGAAGCACCTCAAGAACTAACTAAAAAGAAAAAGAATGTTCTTTTTCCTTATCTTACTCTTATGGTAAAAGCAATTTGACTTCCTGTTTCTGCAAATGCTAGCTTGTGTGTAGTCCAAATAATGAATAATGGCAGAAAATCAAATCACAACATTTTCATTCAACATGTAGAACAATGACCTTTGTACCCTTTTTCAATTTTGATTTAATTTTTCAAAATCTTTCAATTTAACAGAAATATACCTGCCAAAAATGTGTACATATCACCATCCTTCAATCATAATAATTATTTTTTTGCCGCGAATATAAAAAATAATACAATTCAGACATGCCAAAAAACATTAGGCTCAAGTTCACCTTCAATAGTCAGGACATTACTAACCTTAAGAGCCCCAATTTTATCCGGTCTTGTTTCTATTGCATTGCCATGAGAATCTAACCTCTTCTTAATTATGTCATGTTTCTGAAAGGTCAACAGAAAATCAAAGGTGAGTATCCCTTGAACTCCAATTTGAGGTATGGGTTTCCCGTGAGAGATCTACATCACCAAGTAGCCTTTCACACAACTGTTGCAATGAAAATATTTTTTTCTTATGATACATACTACATCAAGGTGTTGCTCTCCGCTGATGTCCATGGCGTCGAGACTGAGTATAGAGCATGGCAGTGCAGGAAAAGTGATATCAAACTGCAGAAAAGTGGCCCAGAATCAAATAAATATGCGGAACCAATGATAAGCAGGCACTCCTTAAGATTCTTTCCATCAGCATACCAAAACCCTCCCTCTTTTGAGATAGAAAACATATAATGCAAAATCTAACGGTAAAGAAGTATGATGAAACTGAGAAAGTATTAGATCTATTTTGCAGGAGAAGATGGTATTACATTAATGCGTAGGGTTTCTCCTCTAGAAGTATCCACCATAAGCTTTGATTCAGTTATAGCATGGAGATATAATTCTGCAACCAAGTTGAAACAAATTGGGATATAATTAATGCTAAGAAAGAACGGGAAAGTCTATACTAGTTGAAGCCTTCATAATTGCAGCTTTATATGGATATGAAGTACCGATATAGGTGGATAATACTTTAGTTTCAAGAAATATAGAATGTGGATACGGCAGGGATATGTCAAATTGAATATTTCAGTCAGAATCAAAGCCCCTGCCCCGGCCTAGGATGTACATTACACTAACAAATATTGTAAGTAAATAAGAAGTTGTATAACCATATAGTTACTAATTAATCATTAGCAACAGCCTAAATAAAGGATACAAAAAGATTTGAATAAGAAAACAATGTTTGTCCAAATAAATTAACGAGAAGACTTTAAAAAGGTACATTTAAACAAGGGAAAAATACAGAAAACTATTCCATCTATACGTCATTTCCACTTAGCTACACCCAATTAAGATTTGGGTCATTCAGCTACACTCCAGTTTCATAAATTCTCATATGTTAAGTTTTTGGATGAAAAATGTTAAGTGAAAAGTCTAAAATGCCCTTTGACTTAAAATCTAATTTTAGATTTAAAATTAATTTTTATACTTTAAAATTAGATTTTTAGGTCTGAAAATTACATTTTCACCCAATGGCATTTTCGTCTTTTCACTTCCAAAATTAACATTTTCCATCCAAAAACTTAACAGAAGTGAATTTCTGAAAACTTCAACGTAGCTGAACGACCCGAATCTTAGTTGAGTGTAGGTAAATGGAAATGACGTATAGTTGGGGATAGTTATTTGTACTTTTCGGTTTAAACAATGCCCTTAAGGCTTCCTAAGCCCCTCAACACTATATTATCCACCAAATGTAAATTCTAATGAAATGCAATGCAATGACAATTCCTCTGATACTTTCTGAAAATACCATCCAATAAGTTATTTTATTACAGCACCTTCTTGTATAAACTCAACATTCTACTCTATTCCCAAAATCACAATTTACCCTCCCCTGATCTACATTTGGTCACAATCTCATTTTGATCCAAGAAACATGCATATGATGAATATTCATAAAGCTTCAGATCCAATTGGTTGGAAACAAAATCAAAATAATCACGTAATGCACAGAGAGGGAGAGAGACATACGAAGCTCGGAGAAGAAGAGGAGGAGCATGAAGATGGAGGAGAAGAGAGTGATGAGGCCACCAGAGAGCGTCCTGCTGTAGAAGTCCTCGTTGATTTTTGGGTAAGCGTCCAAATTGCGAAGCTTGCTCATCACGCCGTCCATTGTGCTCGATTTCAAGATATCGATCCCTTTCTGGGCTCTTCTTGAAATCTGTAATTTACAATTACACAGGAACACAAAAGTGTCTTCTTCAACACCCCGTTGAAGAGCAAATGAACCAGCAATCAAATAACGGGGTGTTTAGGATCTAACCCAGTCTTTTTCTTTTCTTTTCCTTTCTCTTTCTCTTCTATTTTCTCTCTATATCTGCTGCTGATAATAAGAAACGGCTCCGACGATTGGTGTTTGAGATTGAGACATTCTCAACGACCACATTTTATTTTTATCTAATTTTGTTTCTGGTTAAATCATCTCTTTCCCTTAATAGAATCAAAACAAAATAAACACATTCGATAAGTAAGCCCAATCCAGAAACCAATCGTGTACTATGAAAGTGCCAAGGCCCAATAACTCAGGATCTCAAGTGTAGGCCCACAAATTTTAGCTTCTCGGACCGGCCCATTTTCCAACTTCAGATTTTGGTACACCCAGACCCACTTCTAACTTAGGATCTCAAGATCATGATGACATTGATGTTGAATTAATCTAAGACAAAACAAAATCCAAATCCCTTTTTCACCAATCCACTTAATCTTATTTTAAATAAAAACAAACAATTCCATCCATATTGCAAGTTAAAATAGTTTCTCAAATGAGCACATTTATAATCTATTCCGACATCACGATATTTTCTGTAGAGTTGCAACTCACATGAGTTCATTACATTATTAATGATGGATCACGTAAAAAACAGTGAATTATTCAATAAAAATAAGTTGTAAGCTAGACAAATGTTGTTAATAAGTGAATTGAACTAAATGTTAAGATCTTTGCAACTGGCATTAGTGGAACCACTAGGTTGGAATCACTTTCTCCTGCATATAGGACATTATTAAAAGTGTGATTGTGATTAATCATAAGTGACAATGATACACTATGCAATGATTGTGTTCTTGGAATGTTCTCATCCTTCTAAATAGAGGGTAAAGCTCAACTTGCTATAAATTAAGTAAAGATTTGAAAGATATCCAACTTAGATTTGGGGTCGATTAGAAATACTAATATAATATTAACAAATATCATGATTCAATGGACACTTATTTATATTCTTAATTAGTTTCTTGCATTTCACTTGTTTGAATAGTTCAGTGAAACCATTTTTACGTATGAGATTGCTCCACTTAACAAGGAGATCATTTTCTTCTCCTTTCTATAATAGAACATCTTAATATAAATTAGGTTCCGGGATAAAAAAAACTTTTAATTGAGTTGTAATTAGGACTGTGAATGTGATTATTTACTGGTAGAGAAAAGCTGGGTTCCCCTATGAGTGGGTTCAGCACAACGAATCGAAGCATGGTTTGATGGCCGAATAAAAGGACACGTCACATCACGGTTAGGGACCCACCATATACATCTAGTGTAGTGACAGTTTTTTCGGTTGGTTCCTTACCTATTTTGTGATCAATGCAACATTCATCTCTTTTCCATATTTGGCCAGATCCAACTATACTGATTAATTATAGAGAAGAGGTCCGCTACAAACTATCTATCTGTTACAAATCTTAGAACGCTTAATATCCGTTGAATTAATTTCATCAACGGTACTGATTAATGACACTATTTAGTAGTTAAAACAAATGAAAATAATTTTAAAAATGATATTATTGTCATTCTCAGAATATATATATATATATATATATATATACACAGAATCCCTACCACTAATGATACACGTTCGTCCCTCTTCTACATCACGCGAGCTGCAACCTCAACCCATCCATAGCGGAGACGTTTCACGGCTACGGTGGTCCGCTTCTCACGATGACGACTGGCAGCCCGGCCCTCCGTCGACGGCGATCCTCCACCACGTGCTTCGAGACCTCCGGCTCGACGTACCGAAGACGAGGGCGACACTCATGGGCTTGGAGCGAGGCTCTTCACCGCCATCGGTGACGTTTCCGTCGCCTTCCTGTACACGACTCTAGACGACAACGGCGGTGACATCGACGGTGCAAACAGCGATTCGGCTGATTCCTCCACAACGGCTTCGATCTACAGCGATGACTGGCGATTCGGCTCCTTCCTGACCCATCACAGACGACGGTGACG
>JAYMTP010008476.1:0-10013 GCA_036897365.1 Geranium brycei
TTTTCCTTTTCCCTCGAGAGGTATCTTGCCATACCAAGACGTATCTAGATGTATCCTGAGTTTCCTTACCCATGCAGTATGAGAATATCGTAAAGAAGTTAACTATCGAAGATATTCAATTAAAAATGTAAACTTGAAAAACGGAAACTTGTCGGAAACTCAAACCGACAGCACATGCCAAATGATGTCTTACCAGAAGTTGAAACATGTAGGTCGACATCTTTCTTTGTACTAAAAAATACAGCCAACACTAATAGTAACAACACTTTATATTATCAACATTTTCCAATGTTTAATTATATTATTGGGCTTCACTCATTGTTGTTTAGACTTAACTCTTTTTCTCTAATATTTGATTTCTTTTGTTGATTGGTATTCAACTTACAATTGTTCATTCAATTTATATTCATTTTTATTGTTGATTATAATTGTTTTTTCTAACTCATATTGTTTGTTTTTACTATTTATTTTATCAATTAAATTAGATATTTGTTGTTTTAACTAAATTTTGTTTCTCGTTCATATGGCACAGTATGTCGTAGAATTAAACTATCATATTGTCATAGTGTTAGAAAATAATTTCATGAATAATTTTTCTTCATTCAAAAACAGCTTGTAAATTTTTCTTTTAGTATGGAATATCGCCCTTCCCCCTAAATAATTTCTGAATCTGCCGTTGTCTGCAATGGTAACTTAACAGTGACATAAACACTTGGTATGTTGCCATTATTTTCAAATTGACGGTTCACCAAGTTCTTACGCCACTGTTAAAGAAATATCAGTGGCGTATAGTTGGAGGTATTTCGTTACTATGACATTCTAGTGCAGTGGAGAGTTTAGATTTTACAATGGTAAGATACTCAGTGACTAGATAAACTTGAGGAATTCAACTCTCGTTAAATTATTTGGTAAGCTCAAAACAGAATTCATGCGGCGGCAACGGTGGAAGGCTTATGAATGACAATGGATCAAATATGGAGTGGGTACGGTCATGCATGTACTCGTATCCCCTCACTTGAGCGGGTATCTATATCCGCTCAATTATTCGTTCATTTATCAGTACTCGATCCGTTCAGTTGCTGGCGGATATGGATAATTTTCATATTTGTGTATGTACCCGAAACTGAATATATAATCAAATCAAAATAAATATAAAAACATGATAAAGTCTTCCATAAAACTTACGAAACACAATAACTTTTTTAATTCAAGTTACCAAACATAATAAGGTTAACAATTGACGCTTCTAAACGTAATGAAGTTCACAATTCAAGTACTGAAACACAATAAACCTCATGATGTAAGTTTACGAACATAATAAAAGCATAATCAAACAAAGTTTTCAAACATGTTCCACAAACTCAAATCTCAGTAGTTAGAGTTTTTACTTTTATTAAATGTTATTACTATTAAATGCATCGGTTATGGGTCAGGTATGATATAGGTATATCTCTACCCGATCTGTACCTAATAAAATACCCACAAAAATATCGTATTTGTTTGCTTTCGGGTATATTTGTTCTGATTGGATCATGTATATGGATATATGTCTTGCTCAAATTATTTTGTCATCCCTAGGAAGGCTCCCTTAGATTCTACTCTCTTTCTCTCGGTTCTCTTGATTTATCGTCGCCGTCCCTATTCTCGCTCCATGTAGAAAAAGAGGTGCTCAAAGGCAGCTTTGTGTTCAGGATCCCCTCTTGGAATCCCAATTCTTCCTCCCAGGGAAGAATATTCCAGCAACCTCCCCGTCCTCTCTGGCCCAACTAAAAGTGCCATAAAAACTTCGGAATTTTGCAAATTATTGCTCAACACACGTTTAGGAGGAAAATGCAGCTGCTACACAAGACATTTCTTAGTCTTTTATTGCATCTCACTTCTTTCTTTCATTTTCATTATACTTGTTTGTAGAGTTTATTTCCCAACTTGAGAATTGTCATTCTTTTTTTTAATATGATCCTTTTATTCGCATGGACCATTAAATTTACAGCTGAACCACCGTTGTAATTGAGCATATTCCTATAATCATTTGGTATTACCTTTCTTTTATTAGTAATTTGGTGTAGTTTTGGAACAATGGGAACTTTAAGTTAAGAAGTGTCGGAAAAAATGGTGAATAAAAATTTAATGAAAGATTAATTCATTTACTATTTTTTTAAATTTATTTATCTCAACAAATCTCTCTTCCTCTAGAACTCGACGTTCTCTAGGACTACGTTACGTGTCTTGCTAAGATATTTTCTTTCACTATAAATAATAGAAGTTACAAACCCTAATTCTCTTTTGGCAAAAATCTCTTTCAATATTGGTGATGCTCTCTTGGCACGGTCAGAGTTCGACTAACGTCAACCGTTGTATCTTAGGAGACGATTGTCCATAGGAGGCAATGAAACTAAATTTACATGGCTCGGTTTAATAATCCTTGTGACGGTAAATCATATTTGCTGGCAATCTATATATAATTTAATCTTAAGTTTATACTTTATTGTTGACGATTTGAATGATTTAATTTTATTTCTCTGATTGATGTAATCAATGATTGATAATTTCGCTATATTTATGTCTTTGATTGACCCATGTCTAGCAAGAAATGGTTGATGATTCCTCTTTAATTGCCACTAATGACTCGTGACCAGGAGACGGAAGGATTGTTGCAGAATAAGAATCGTAGAGTCAAGTAGAGGTCTGACTGAGCATGATTACTAATGGAATTATGTGAATGTGGTGCATGTGCGCCGAAGCTGAAGGCAGCAGGAGAATTGTTTAAGAACAAATAATGTGGCGGTAGTGGTGGAGATGGAGGACATGTGCACATGTACTATTTGCATTCCAACAATTCTACTGAATAGTGGGTGAAGGAGGCGGCGAATTGGAAGTTAAGTTTGATTTAGCAACGAAGGGTGATGGGTGATGAATCTGAATAACATGCTTATTGGGCCACACACACACACACACGCAGGAAGAGAACAAGAAATCCAGAGAGATATTTGGATGCAGACTACAACAATCATTCATTCTCAGTATTTATATTGGAGTTTGTCGAATATATGCAACATTGGAGATGTTGAAATCACTTAATTGACATGCAAACCAGTGAGAGAGAGAGAAATTTCAGATTGAGACACAACCAATAAAATAAGTCGGTCCTTGGCCACATTTTATAGAGGATCCTTCACATCTTTCTTTTACCACGACAAGCAATACAAAGAAAGCAACTTACTACCTTCACAACCACATATTAGAAATCTAGACTAAATCACACCTTTCCCATCCTCGACTTGCCTCTTTTTTACCACAAATGCCAATCACTCCACAATTTCACAGCCTAAAAGGAAAAGGCTATGCGAGAATTAACCAACCAAAACCGTGCAAAAGAGGAGCTCTTCTTTCTGAAACGGTCTAATTCTGTAAATTACATTCAAATTTGCTCTGCCTCGCAACAAGAGCAAATATAACACTAGACGATTTGGTAATAAAATGCACAATTTTCTTATTTGGATAGAAACATAGCAGTGTAGATAAGCAGAACAAAGACGAAATATTGAACACAATCACCCTCCTGGTTTGGTCAAAGTTTGGAAGTGGCGAGCTTTATGAGATCTTTCCTGAGAATCTTCCCGGATGGGTTCTTGGGTATTGAAGCTACAAAAGCCACCTTCCTAATCTTCTTGTAAGGAGCCACCTGTACGCATAATCCTATCAGTACACCAAAACCAAAACATAACAATATAAAGAAATTAACTCAACCAGCACAAATGGCTTGCCTGCTTTCCCACAAAATCCATCACTTCCTTCTCTGTTAAGTTGCTTCCCGATTTTCTTACCACATAGCCCATGGGATATTGCCCAACTTCTTTATCAGGGAACCTGATATACAATATTTCAAATTTAGACTCCACAACGTTATAGTCGAATCTACTTCTACATACATGAGCACTTGTTGACTTACGGTATAACAGCACAGTCAGAAATTTGTGGATGAGTGAGCAACAATGCCTCTAGTTCAGCTGGAGGAACCTGCCATGCCCATAGAAACAAAAACATCAGCAACACTCGCACTGCACTACGATACAATTGCTAATCCAACAGAAACTGTAGTTGAGTAGGTGCAAAATTGCAAATGCTCGAAAATGTAAGCCAAAGTGAACAAGACAAGCAAACATTGTCCACAAACCTGATATCCTTTGTACTTAATCAGCTCCTTCAACCTATCGACCACAAAAATGAATCCATCATCATCGATATAGCAGAGATCTCCAGTTCTTAACCATCCCTCTGAATCAAGTGTCGACGTAGTAGCTTCTTCATTACTGAAATAGCCTGGAAAGAAACAACATAAATCAAATATCAGCCATTTTCAGGACCACTATTAATTTACCATTACAATATTACCTCTAAATGTGCATAACAAGTTAACAACACTTTCTATTCCTCTTTACTCAAAGCCAGTAGCAAAGAAGAGTATTGTGAAAATAATCTTATTAGTTTAATACTTGCTCCACCAACCCACACAACTTGTAAACCATATTCACCCACCAGCCCTTGATGATTGCTTGGAGGAGACAACTAGTTAGTTTATGTATTAAATACTCTAAAATGTGCAGAGCTAGGACACATTAGCCTAAAAGTGACATTATGGATTAAGCACTAGAATTATATTACCAAGGATTCGGGTGGGTTGTACATATATAAAATGAAAAAGGGAAGGAATATTTTAACGAGCATGTGATAAGCAATGAGAAGAGTTCACAAGTTATAAGATGCTTATTCCTAAACCAAATTCTTTGCAGCCAAATCAACTATGCAATTATTTATGACTTGAATAATCAATGCTATTGCTAGTGCTATTGCTAGTGCTATTGCTAACCCCAATCCTCAATCAATTCTGATTTATTTTCTAATTAATCGGCTAGGCTAGGCTAACCCTCTGTACATGACATGGCAGTAAACCAACCATAATTAACACAAGCTAGGATTGAAATCATCAGATAATGGTACCTTTCATTATGGAGGGACCTCTGAGCCAGAGCTCGCCGGTGTTGTTGACCGGCAGAGGCTGTCCAGTTTCCGGGTGGACAATCTTGGCCTCCATGCTGGGCGACAGCATCCCGGCCGTACCGTAGCGGCGGCTCTCCTCCAGAGAGTCAGTGGAGGCGCCTATCCCGGTGGATTCAGTGAGACCGTAGCCTTGCAGAATCTTGACTCTTGGGTACTTGTCCAGAAACCCTTCGATGACTTCTTTGCTGAGAGGGGCCCCACCGGAGAGCACCGACTGCAGCGAGCTGAGGTCGTATTTGGAGTTGATCTGATCGGCGGCGTTGACCATGGCGACCAGGATGGGCGGGACCAGTGGCAGATACGTGGCCCGGTACTTGCCGATGGCCGAGAGCATGTCGTGCATGTCGAACTTGGAGAGGACGACGACGGTGGAGCCGGAGGCCAGCATTCCGGTGGCGAAGGCGGCGAGGCCGTAGATGTGGAACATGGGGACGGTGCAGATGAAGGTCTGCTCGCCTTGTTCCAGGCTGAACCTGTTGAGGACCGTCTGGACCATCGCTATGAGGTTCCTGTGGGACGACACCACGCCCTTGCTCGCCCCCGTCGTCCCCGACGAGTAGAGCAGCGTCGCCGTGTCGTCCTGCTCCACCCGCTCCCTCAACCGCCCCTCCCGGGGGTCCTTGCTCATCATCTCCCCGATCGTCGCCACGATCTTGGACCCACCGGCGGCGGACCGATCGGCGAGGAGGACGACGGGGAGGGGTTTGGAGTGGAGTTTGGGGAGGAGGTCGGGAGTGGTGAAGGCGAGGACGGGGCTGGAGTCGGAGATCTGCTTGGCGATCTCGGGGGAGGTGTTGAGGGGGTTGGTGGTGGTGATGACGGCGCCGAGGGACATCACGGAGAGGCACACCACGGGGAAGAAGAGGGAGTTGGGGGAGAGGAGGAGAACCACGTCGCCTTTGCGGATGCCGATGGAGGACAGGGACGCTGCCACCGACTCCACGCCCAACCACAGATCCCGGAACGACAGGCGGATTCCGGTGCCCGCGTCGATGAACGCGGTGGACCCCTGGTGGGGCCGAGACGAGATGAACGTCGTCACGTCCAGGGACTCGTTCGGAGGGAGAGGAATCGCCCTTCGCTTGCTGTAGAACCTCCAATTCGCCCTGCAAAACCCACTCCTCCTCTCGATTTCGCTTGGACACGCCATCGCCTCTCCTTCAATCTCCAAACAGCTCACTATATAGTGAGTCACAGGTTGACTTGGACTAATCTAGTCCGTCACCGTTGGATTGTGATAAAGCTTTTTCATACCCAACCTCAACCATTGATTCAAAAGCAAAAACAGACCTTCCATGGGATTTTTATGAAGCAGTGCCGTAAGTGGACCAATTGCACTGGAATGCACAGACACGAGGCACATAGGTTTACTAAATTAGGTGGCGCTGAATTGTATATTGTTTTGTAAGGACGCACGTGTTTACTGTGCTCTTACAATTTCGAGTATGAAAAAGACAATTAGTTCGCACTGGTTTGAAATTAGGATTTTTTTTTGTTTTGAACAAAGATCATTCTAAGTGGTTATCTTTTTTTAGATGGGTGCACTTAAGTTTTGTAAAATTTTGGCTCTGTAGATCTTCGTCTAATTCCGTTTGTTTTTAACATTTTTGACATGTGAAATAATTAAAGTACCCTTAAGGGTTGAATGAGTTATTAAAATTGAATTGAAAAGACTAAAATACCCTCACATATACTTTTAATTTTCAAACCTATGTCGTTCATTCTTTCTCTACACCCTCTCTCTCTCTTCCCTCTCTTCTATCTACTCTCTCTTCACAAGCTCGGGATCTCAGTTACTGCTCACGGGGGAGACTAGTGACATGCCGAATGCAGACGTCGAAAAGATCGACAATGAATGGTAGGTACCTTTTCACACAGTTCATTGCACCAAAAGCATTGGCTCTATGATGATAAGTATAGATTAGGAGGAAAATCACATAGGCCACACTTCTAAATAGAGCATTTTATCCATCTCATGACTAATTTGGTAGTAGTTGATTTTATTCAAGACCAATATGTCGTTTCAATATACTAGGATGCTTTACATTTGTTACCAGTTTTCTTTTTTGCCCTTCAAGTTCTTAATTCTTATTAAATGTTTGTAGTTATTGTATAAATAGGCTTTTAACTCCTCCTGACACACCGCTTTTTCCTTCACTAGATGATGACCCACCACCGGTCAACTCTGCTCGCCAGGGCAGACCTCGTGGTCAACCCATTTCCATATCAAGATCATCCACAGTAAGTCCTTAAGTAAGATTTGTATGATTATGTAAAATGGAAGTTTTCTTATTAGATCATTCAGTTATGTGTGATTTCTTTTAATTTGCTCATTTAATTGCATATCGGAAAGAGCCGTAGAAGTAGCAGAGGTAGTGCAAGTCCAAATCGCTCGAGCCATCTCCTCGGTATGGGTTGTGAGGGACGCATTGACGGGAAGGAGAGAGGAGAGAGAAGAGAGGGAGAGAAGTGACAGAGAGAGAAGTGTGAAGAGAAAGAGTGGATGATATATGTTTGAAAACTAGAAGTATATGTGAGGACATTTTAGTCTTTTCAATCCAATTTTAATAACTCATTTAACTCTTAAGGTTATTTTAGTCATTTCACATGTCAAAAATGTTTAAAAAGTAATGGAATTGGACGGAGAGGTGTAAAGTGAATATTTTGCAAAACTTAGATGTACTCATCTGGAAAAAAAATATTCTATGTGTACCCACCTGAAAAACAGACAATTCTAGGGGTAACCACCTAGAATTATCCCTTTTGAATATACCATCATTTAACAGAGGTTCTCGGACCAAATCTGATCAAACTCAGAGAGGACTGAACATTCTTTCGATACTTATTCTTGTCGATTCTTGATAGTATAGTGCTAGCAAGGAAATGAGCTACTTTATTTGTTAACATATGACTAAAAGAACGGATAATTTCATACAACACCCTTTAGAACAGGAAGAATCTCACTTGTGCTTTTTCCGTTTAGTTATGTCAAGAACTATCAAATATTAAGGTTAAAAAGACAAAATTGTCTTTATTTTTGTTTTAAATATTCAAATATTACCATTATACTCTCTCTCACCACTCCCTCAAACCCTCATTTATTCTTTTCCAAATATGATGAACCCACCGCCTTAGTTAATCATTAATTAATTAAAAATGAAAGGTTGAAGAGAAACCACAAGTATGGAGATTTGATTTTGAAATTTTCTTTGATTGTAAGGTTTTTGGATTGTTATTTGTGTTCATGGTGATTCCAATTGTTCATCAGATAAAGCCTTATTTTTATCATCATTAGCCGTAGCGATTTTAGATATGCATCTTTCACTATAACGATTCACTATGGACAAGTGGATCCAAATTTCCCGTGGTTTCTTGCTTTTTCTCGTAAGTTTCACAAACAAAATTTATATAACTTTATGTATTTGCTCAATGATGATTCATTTTGCTTTAACCACACCGAAAAGAGGGGTAGGGGTTGGGTTCAAGCCTGTTTAGCCTGGAAATTACTGAGTTGGCTCTTGTTATTGCTTAATGATTATCTATTTTATAAGCGAAAGTTAATAAAATAGCTTCCTCTTAGAGAGCAGGAGAATGCTTTGTCGAGATCCAAGTGTTTGTTAGTCACAATGACGAACTCAAAATCAAAGGCCAGATTCGAGATAGACTCATATCATGAGAAGTAAGAATAGGAACAAGGGAAGTACAAATACACTCGGGGAGAGATGTAAGGAAATAGCTCACTTCATAGATAAAAAGCGACCTCCCCTCATTATTCATCACTAGTTTTTAACTCGGTTGTCCACATAAGTTTCGACACGAGCATCAATAAAAAATTCATGTAGTTGAACTTGTTACTTTTGGCAAACTAAAACAACATGAGAGAAACATTTAACTAATAAATCGAATACTCACACATTTGAATTGGCATCTTGGTTGGTGCCGGTACGGGGGAAAGGGTTTATGCCACGAATCACTAACATGTGGGTGGGATAGATGTCTTTCGAGTTCGAACGATTGCTCATGGTTTTATGAAAATGGTTGTAAATATTCCAATGCATGCTAGATAAGATCATACTAATAATGCTATCTTTGGGCAAGGGATTCTTCCTCGTGAATCCCTTGAGTTAGTGAAGTCCTCGTTGACTAAAGTTCCTTAGTTAATCAGGATGATAAAAATTTAAGCTTGAGGTGTTGTTATGGGTTCGAAAGGATGTCATTTCAACACATTTCGCTCATAACTAATATGTTTTAATCTTGATTAAGAGCTATTTCATAGAGCAATGAGAACTTGTGATGCTGTGAGCGATTTGTGGCATATGCAAGAGAATGCGGGAATTAAGCCCTAGTTTCGAGGGTCAAAACTGGAATGGCTTAGCGTGCAAGAAAAGGGGCAGCAAGGGACTCCTCTCGACACTCTGGACCGGAGTCCCGACCAGAGTCCATTTCCCCTTCCTCTGGTCACATCGGAGCGGTGGAGGCAGAGGAGTCGAGCACCTGAGAGCACCTCCTATGGGGACTCCAGAGCGAAGCACTGAAAGGATTGCTCCCTAACGGCCACACCGATGGAGACTTCAGAGCGGATGCGAACTCAGATAACATAGAGAGACTCCGTCCGGTACTCTGGACTGGAGTCGTGAACGGAGTCCAAATCTGGCAGCACCTATAAAACATATTTGGAACTCCAACTTTGGGAGCTCTCACTTTGGATTCGAATATTGACTTCTCACAACCGTTTTCCCCTCACTTTTAACTCAGCCACACTCTTGAAAGACCTTGCTAGAGCCTTGAGATGAAAAGATTGGAGCTAAGAGGTAGCTGTTGGGATTCGGAGGGACTTCAAACAATATATGCCCAACGGAATTAAATAGATATTGTTACCCCGAACCCGCCCTAGGATCGATTATGCCAAGATAATTGATTCTAGCCCCGAAAACCCGAATTAGAGATTATACATT
>JAYMTP010008477.1:0-10013 GCA_036897365.1 Geranium brycei
TCTGCTTCAGCAGAGTCGCCGACTGCGGGATCGCTCCGGTAAGATTGTTGAATGGGAGGTCGATGGTGGCGTTTTCGGGGATTTTCTTGGCGAATTGGGGAGGGATCGAACCCGAGATCTTGTTGTAGGAGCAATTCAAGTACCTCAACCTCTCGCCGGAAAAATTTCTTGGGAGCGACCCGTTGAGCAGGTTCGACGACAAATCGAGCTCCTCGACGAGCACGAACCCCGCCGGAATCCCGCCGGAAAAGTAATTACTCCTCAGGGACACGACCGTCAGGTTCGTCATTCCCGTCAGGTTCTCCGGCAGCCTCCCGGAGAGCGCATTGTCGGAGAGATCCAGAGCCCTGAGGCTCCTCAACCCCCGAAAAGTCGCCGGGATCTCGCCGGAGATGACGTTGCTCCCCAGGTCGAGCACCTCCAGCTCCGCCGCGCCGGGAAACGTCTCCGGCAGCGACCCGTTGAGGAAGTTCCCGGAGAGATCGAGCCGCCGTAGGTGCTCGATCGAGAAGAGCTCGGGGGAGATCGAGCCCAGGAGCTGGCTCTCCGGCAGGACCAGCCCGGTGACCCGCGGCCGCCCGGATCCGCCGATCTGGCCGCAAACGACGCCGTTCCATTCGCACGGCGTCGTCTCGTCGCCGTGGCCCCAGCTCTGCAGCGCCGAGAGGGGGTCGCTGAGGATCGAGCGCTTGAATGAGAGCAGTCCGATCCCGTCGGAGTTGAGATCCTCGGATCTGACGACCAGAAACAGAGCAATCGAAAGTGTAAAAAAACAGAGAAGGCGATTCTTGAACCTCATCGTAAAAATCTTATCTTGAATCGATCAAATCTCATTTACAAGATCGCGGTTATGAAATTTTGGGAAAAAAGTGAAGACCCACGAGAGAGGTGGTGACCAAATCTGCAGGTGGTGTTGCTCTGGTGACCGAATCGATGGGGGCGAGAAAGTGAGGGAAAGTGCGAGAAAGTGAGGTAAAAGAGAGGGTTTTGGTTACTGGTGCAGTTGGTGAGTCAATGAGTGGGAGTGAAGTGAACATGGGGAGGTAATGAAAATGGCAGGCTATGGTCAGTGTCAATCTGAATCTATTTACGTGAATTTCTGGTGAAAAAGACACTGAATTCAGAATGGAAAATGAAAAAAAGGGGAAAAAACAGAGGAATCTAACTAATTTGGTCTGCTGGGGAAGAGACAGAGAGAGGAGAGGTTGCTGGAGAGATTAGGGTATGTACAAAGGAGGTTGTGTCTTGTTGCTAGAGGAGATTTAGTGTCACTACTCTTACCAAGATCTAGTGATTCACTTGTGTTAAAAGACCAAAGGATTAAGAATAGGTCCAAGAAATTTGGTTCCATGGTGGGTTTGTGGCAAATTTAATAATTTTTGTTTTTCTGTTATACTTCAAATTGAGAGATATCGTGATTAGGGTATGTTTGAAAAAAATTTAATAAAAAATTCATTGTAAGACATATTTAAATAACAAGAGTCCAACCCAGATCATTTTGATCCAAGTTCAAGTGGGTTAATCAATCACTGATTTTACCATATCTAAATTTATTTAGAGTGGATAAAAAAAAATTAAACTGCATTTTACAATTCAAAACACATTTAATCACATTACATTTTATTGATTATCATTGAATATAGTATGAAAGTGAGATGAACGATAGAGATGTCACTGTATATATTATATTTGACCGGTTTTAAGTTATCCGAATACTTGTGATTTTTTGTTCGAACAGCCCGAAAACAGAATTAAAACTATATGAAAAATCAGATCAAAATCCTATGAATTGCTTCAAACCAACCAACAAAATTATGAGTTGAGACCATTTTGATAGGCCTAGTCCGGTTTTGTTTGTAAAATACTCCCCCCAATCATTTTATATAGATAATTAATCTTTATTTTATAAAATATTTAACTAATAAAAGTTTGGTCATTAAATTTGTTTCAAACATATTACTGTTTTTGGGTACTTGTCTTTTCACTTGAGGACCAGCACATGGAGGATTTGACTGCACAACTGTCAACTCCAATGACCTAGCACTTATTAGGATTATGTGCTATTCTCTTACATAAATGTGCTAATTTTAGATTGTTTATGGTTTTAGGCTTTTAATCACTACTGTAAGCATTTGATAAATGAGACAAACCACAAAGCTAACTACTCCTACTCTCAAATTTCCTCCACACTCTCCTCTTCATGATTGATGGTTGCAACTAATTTTATTCAGTTAGCTACTACAATAAAAGCCTAATCATTAAAAGGAGTAGCTTATGGGTGTATTTCTTTTATTGAGTTCTGATAAAAACTTTAAAATTTTGGTATGGTTGCCTTTTTTGGTGGGTCATGTATGTTTTTGTTGTTGTATTATTGCAAAGTTTACTTCAATATAGTAACATTGAGCTTTTTGAATATTTTATTTGTTTTGAACAATCTACCTATTCTTAATTACTGAACAATCTGATCATATTAAATAATTTTAAAATTAATAGGTGAAAATTTAAATTTATTATTTAAAGTTCTTATAATTAACATATTTTTATGTGAAACTCTTAACATTATTGACCAATGTTATAGGGGTCCTTTAGCATGCGATAATATTATTGACGTTACAATTATTCACAGTAATATTCATTTATAAATAAATCTTATATTTGAAAATTTGATTACATATTTTTTCTCATTTAATATATATTTTTAAAAATATTGAGTAAGTACATGTGATCGATCAGAAAGACAATTTCTCTGTTAATAATGATATCTTTTTTAACGTTACACAAACTTTTAATATATATCACCGATCAATATGCACGTGGATATCTATTTCGTATAAAGGTGATGCTCCAAGGTTATATTAATTTTCAAACTTAATTATTTTTTATTAATAATTATTTTAAACTTTTAATTAAATCCACACTTTTTAAGACAGCATGTATTTAGGATCAGGGAGTAAACTCTTGTGCCACTAATAACATAGTCCTTTTTATCAAGGGTCCAATTAATGGCTACTATTAAAATTCCTTTTAACACATCATGCACACACAAAAATCAACCATAATTCATTATTTTATAAATCAACCAACAATAATATTATATAAGTGGGGAAGGAAAGTTGGTCAATGGAGTTGGTTTCTTCACATATCAGTACAATTATTCCCATTAAAAACTACTGCACGCCCACTCTACCAAGCAGGTGAAGGTAGACCCTCAATTAACCACACTTATTGTCAAAAAAATACCAATTTAATATTTTTTTAACTAAAAAAATAATTCAATTAAATTAATTCATAAAAATATCATTTTTAATTTAGTAACAAATATTTCAAAACTTGAACCAGATTATACAAAAAAAAATCATGGCAAAGGGGAATGTAGAAGAAGAGTCCTCAAGCTATGGCCGGTTTCGTGGAGCTTTTGAATCCTCCGAAGGCCTTGGCCCATTTCAAGAACTATTAATCAAACAAAACCCAAACATATAGGCCCAATATGAGTAATCAAGGGCAAATTGGTAATGGTGCTTCATCTTCTTTCTTGGTCAGAATCGACCCGACCCAAATCCCTCGGTTCTCAGTATACGATAACTAAACTCAAATTATCATGTGAGAAACGATTCAGTTTCAAATTTGGTTTGGTCCCCATCCTGCCTGATTGAAACTAACTAATTTTCGATATTTAATAAATTTTTAGTTTACAGCTGTATTTGAGCCCAACTTATAGTCAAATCATCAAATTTACAATTATAGAAGGATAAAAACCGAATGTTAAGATTTAATTATTACAACTCAGTCGAAGTATAGAGTTTGTAAACAAAATAACGATAAGGTGGGGCGTTGGTTGATCAACGATTTGAAATTTTAAGAACCAGAACAAAAAAAAAGAATGATTCTCTCAAACTCAGAACCAAAATCGAACTCTTAACCACGGTTTTAGATTATTGATTCCAAGTCCGGTTTGGTTTTCGATTCGAAATCGGTTCCGGGTGCACCCACCCCTTAATCAAGGGGCAAAATGGTAATAGTGCATCGTCTTCAATCTTCTTCACAGCACAGTCACAGACTGAGCAAAACTTGTGTAGCTGATTCCAGAGTGTCCACCTGAGCTCGACTAACTATGCAAACGCTTCTCTCGCCGGCGATTTGCTCCGGCGTATCCACGGCGGTGCCGCCGTACCTCTTTTACTCTCAGCTCCTTCCTCTCCGACCACTTTCTCTAAGCCTAAACTCCATCGCTTGTCCATCTCTCTCCCATCCAAAATCCCTCAGAATCACTCATCGATCTCTTCAATTTCACTCTCTACAGTCTCGCGATGGTCTCAGAACCAGACCCTCGAGCCTCTTCTCCACCTCCACGGTCGCTTCCTCTCCGATTTCGTCTGGTTACACTTCCCAAACCGACGAGTCCGCCAAAATCGCTCAGGTTCAGTTCCACTCCTTCTCTCCGCTACCCTTTACATGATTCTCTGTTTGGATTCTGAGAAAATGCGGGAAAATGGAAATGGAAGGAAAATTATGCAAAAAGTTTGATTTTTCATCACTAGGGACAAAACCCCTTTTAAAATTTCACTTGAATCATGAACATTATCTTCAGTTTTGCCTTCTTTTTTTGTTGTTTCAATTTGCTATGTTGTCGATGGACTTGTTATGTATAGTTTGGATTCTGAGAAATTGAGGGGAAATGGAAATGGAAAGAAAATTATGCAGAAGTTTGATTTTTCATTACTCGAGACAAAACCCTTTCAAATTTTCACTAGAATATTGAAACATTATCTTTTGTTTTGCCATTTTGTTGCTGAACCTGCAATGTATAGTTTTCGTTGTGAATTGTGATAAGTTTGAATGATTGTGATGGTGTAGGTAGCTAAGAGATTGGAGGAGACTGCTAGGCATTTCAAGAGATTGGGAAGTCTTGGGCTCTGGTGTCAGCTGGTGTGCACGGTGGTCGCTTCGGTGTTGCTTTCCTTCTCCTTCACAATCTCAGGGATGATCACATCCCATGGTACATTTTATGTTATTGCTAGTGGAATTGCTGCAGCATTCATTTCCGTGTTCCTTTCGTTGGAGTATATTCGTCTTGGTGAGAAGCTTAAAAGAACTGCAAATCAGCCTTCAAAGGTATTGTAGGAATTGCTGATAAAAAAAGGTATTGTAGGAATTTCCTTGTTTTGAATGAATAATGTTGATGAATATAATAGATATTGCCTACAAATTAGTTTGTTCCCGCTTAATGTTGTCATGATTTATCAGAATTGTGCATGTTTGATTGTGATTTGCATCTTATGGATTGAGCAATGCAAAGTGCATATTACAGTTTCAGTTTTTTGTGATTCTCAACGTCTAGCTGGTTTGCTTACAATGATCATTATATGGCTCGCTGCTAATCGGTTTTTTTATGATTGTTAGAAGAAAAAAAACACTCGATAGGAATGTAACAAAATAGCGTAATGTTATCATGAAGATGACTAGTTTACTTCTAGGTCAGTGGAGAAGCCAGTTGATGATTAAATGCGCGTAGAATTTTGGATACATTATGCAATGATGACTCGGGTGCTAAAGAATGGGGGTGTCTGGACGCTATGGTAGGGCAGCTCCAGTCTGTTTAATGAAATTCTACTAAAAACTGCACGTTTAGAGTATAGTTTCAGAACTTAGTGTGGAGGTATGGTCGGGAGAGAGTGATTTGTTCTTATCAATGCTATTCTGCTTTCGTTTTTGTATATTGAGATTCAAATTAAGGTATCTGCAAATACTCAAGTAATTAAATTACTCCATTTCACATAGCTCTTTTAATATTTATTCTTAATTTCCTTCCTGAAATTGACAGTCTCCACCTCGTGCTGATGTTGTGAGAAGAGTAAAGAATGGCATAGCACTGAACATTTTGGGGATGGGCGCTTCCGTCTTAGGTATGCAAGCCAAACTTGGATCCTTGGTCGCCAAAGCTCTCTCATCCACAACAAATCCTTATATCCAACCCATAGATGTGTTCCCCCCAGGAATTACCCCCATTCCTGCCATAGACATGTTCTTGGTTCAGGTAAGCGTCTAATTCAGAAATTTTCAACTTCAAAATCATGTAAACTACTATCAAATCGATCTGGTTCTTAATTGTTGTTACTTTCCATTGCCTTAATGTGTTTTCGCTATGCAGGCTTCAGTGAACGCCATCCTTTCTCATTTTCTCGGGATTGTTTTTTCGCTAGAGCTGTTGCGCTCGGTGACATTGCCATCCCCAAAGAGCCCTAAATCTCCCAAACTTGCTTGAATTGTCCTACAAAAGAATCAATGTTTACAATATTTACCAATTTGTGCATGTTCCTACTTCAAATCATGTTGATTTCTGCAACTTGTTATACATAATCAATGTTCTAAAGATGCCGACTTGTCCAATTAATCCTTCAATCCGATTTATTTTTCAATTAATCCTAACATTTTTTAGAACACTGCATATAATTGATTTCAATTGTAGGAGCAGGTGAAAAATATAAGAACACATCATTCACAAAGCTAACCATACATTGAACTGAGAGGTGTACAAAAACTCCATAGACAATCTGTGAACTCTAAACAAGTTATTTCTCCAACAAACATAACAATAAAATCGTAAAAGGTCAAAATTAAAGACCTAAATTTAATTTGTCAAGAAATGTCTCCCGAGGGGAAAAAGAACGAAAACAATACTTTCTATTGCTCCTCAGAACTACCCGAAAAGGACTTCATAGATTCAAAACCAACCATTCTCTTCTAGTAGTACTTCACTCTGAAACTCGACACCCTGCATCAACGTTTCAGAAAGTGAGGAAACAAACGTTACCTATAATGTTTCAACTTGGCATGGTTTATATTCGTATCAAGATGGTAAGACAGTCCATAAATCAAGAATTATCTATTTCACAAAGCAAAATCTATATACCGATAATTTTGTGGATGTGTAATGTCGGGGATGGAAATGATAGAAACTAAACTTACCTTAGAGGCTCTTCTTCTCCTTGACTACAGGAATCTTCTTCGAGATGTTACTATAGTGTGCTTGAACTGTTTTATGCACTACACATAACTTTTCATCAATCTGGGCTTGTTTCTTTTCATACAAAAGAGGGAGAGACAAACTAAGAACAATCCCTACAAAACAAAATTTAATAACATAATCACCAACTGGTTCAAACATCTAATTGAGTAGCCTATGATAAAGAAGCAGTACAGCGGTAAAAACTCACCAAGATAGATCAGAGTGAAGAAGTTGAAAAGCCGACCCATCAAAGAAACAAACCACAAGCCTACCATAACCTGAAGAACCAAACCCCGAGTTAAAGAGGAGGGTTGAACTTTATCGATATATAAGCAAAGAGAAAAACAATTCAAAGCATATTTTAAGGGGAAAACAGAACCGGCTAACCTGAACAAAAACAATCAAATTCCTGCCGATTGCTATGTCATGCGCAATGGATAATACATGATTGGCGTACACTTGAAACACAGCAGAAGCCTTTCGGGCAGACTCAACGGGAATTTCCATATCGGGTATGGGAGGAAGAGGCCTAAATTTCAAACAAGGAAAGAAAACAATAAAATTAACCATTTTTCTCCAAACATTCAAATCTGGGAATAGTATCTATCAAATATCAATCACTTCCCATATTCGCAAACAATCCCATTTCATTTACTCTCAAGGGTCATTCTAATTTGAAAGTACTTTTAACACTACAAAACAGTCTAATAGTTATGCTTCTGCATTTTTAGGTGGAACCATTCTATGAATACAGCTATCAACAAATAAAATATCCTAAGCTTAAATCTAACTTTGGAGGAGCCAGATCTTCAGCTTTTGCCTTTAAGGAACCTTTCTATTACTTTAAGTGCAATTGAAATGTTGTTTCCTCTATTTGGTCGCAGGAACTAAAAAATCACCTGATTTGAGATAGTATGATTCTTTCTATCAATCACTTTGTTACCATATTTCTCAACAAGCAAACAACCCCATTTCATTTACCCTCAAGGGTCATTCTAATTTGAGACCACTTTCAAGTTTCAACACCACAAAGCATCTACTATGTCTTGTTTCACTACAACCACAGTTTCAGATTTGGCATAAACCCAGAAACTAGAAACAATGAGAAAGTGCATAAACCTGTTGAGAAGTGAAGCAGATTTGGCCCAGATGAAGAGGATCGTGACGAGAAGCAAGAGCACATTTGATACAAAAGAGACGACCCTGTAACCACCCTTCTCAAAGAGGAGCCACAGGATCGTCGCAGAGCCAAGCACAACACCACTCGCACAGTACCTCCTCCACAACAGCACATCAGCAACTGCCAAAAAATCAAACAAACAAAAAATTTCACAACGAAATCGAAAAAATCGAGACGAGTTTGAAATTTCAATCTATCAAGCATATATTTCAATGGGTCGAGTTCAAAATTGCAGAGGAACTTGTGTTGGGAACAGATCGGCGAATCGAAATCGCAGTCAAGCGCGTTGATTCGAAAATGGAATGATCCAGAGGACGTGTTCGTGGAGCGGAGAGAGTAGTTACCGGCGCCGCCGCCGAGAGATTGATGAACGGAGAGGCTGTGACGACGGTCTGGATCGGCCATGGCGAGACTGTGAGAGAGAGAGAGAGTTGAGAATCGGAACGATGAAGATTTAGCGGAAGAGAAAGAGAGTTGAGTGAAACTGCTCTCTCCGCCATGTACGAAGCCTGACGTCACTTCATCGTAAGTGGGCTGGGCCTGGATTGCTCTACTTGGGCATTAAGGCCCACTTACTCTGTTTGATCGGGTCGGGTTAAACCCGAATAATTAGGGATGACAATAGAATCTTAAACATTGGTACGGTTTGGATTTTGAGAGAATCATTGTTTGCCGTTTGCAATGTTGTAAAAATCTTTAACTTGTCATATTAATTCCTGATTAATCATCTGATTAGTCTATGCTTAATCTTATATTATTATTTATTTTTTTGTCAGATTTATTTTTCGATTAGTCTCTAAAAGGCACTCTCCAGCCGATTAGCATCTAACATTTTTTCAACACTAAGTTCGATTATGATTCTTATAGAAAACAATAAACCGTGACTATGGATAATTTGCAAACCATAACACTTAATTTTTGTTAATATTTGTTTATAATCGGAAATTTTAAGTCGGGCTTATAAAATGGGCTCAAATTTGCCTATTTTGCCCCCATAAATCAATCACAAATTGAACCCTTAAAATCAACCGGTTAGAACCGCAAAACTGAATCATCCAAATCTGGTTATCATATATATAAAGTCGGTTCGGTCCGGTTTCAGAACCATAGACACCCCTAACAAAGGCCGGCGGCACTACATTGTAATGGGCTGGGCCAAAATTGCTCTAATTGGGCCAACTAGGCCCATTTCCTGTGATTTCATTCGGGTCGGGTTAGGCCCGACCAATCTTCTTCTCGGCCTTGTAGTTGTACGATTCGATCTGGGCTGCTCCAGAGAAGGAGCGAAGTCGTCGTTTCTTTACAATTTCTTCGTCGCTATGTGAAGTGAAACTCAGAGAGAGAGAGAGCTTCGTGAAGAATCGTACAGATCTCGGGATCGAGTCGGAGAAGAAAAGCAGAGAAAATTGTTTGGTCGAGAAGAAATGTTGCCTACGGTCTCCAAAGGACGCTCGTCGTCCTCAACCACTGCTCGAGCGAGCCCCATGTTCCCTCAGTACCTCCGAAGAATCATCAAGGTTGGTTCTGTGATTCTCCTTCTCTTTCCACGGATCTGATCTCCGTCTTCTTCAATCTATGTGCATTTCGATTCGAATCTCGGTGTCTTGCGATTTGCCAGAATGGGTGATTAGGCTTATTTTGAACTGGGTGATGAAGATTCATTGTTTTCTTGCACTTATGGTTTCTGGGTTTGTTTTCGTTTGGGTGATGCATTTGCGTAGTGGATGAAAATTGTCAGCTTTATGTGGTGACGTGAATTGGTCGAATTGGGTTTCAAAATGGAGTTCTGGAATTTACATTTTGTTGTTTATTGCTTGGAGCTGGCTG